>OX451216.1:74570729-74575729 GCA_949628195.1 Phasia obesa | reverse complement strand
GAATTTTGTGATAGTTTGTTATAAAAGTTTTTATAATAATAATTTATAATTTGCAAAAATGGAAAATAATCTCGAAGGTGAGTACTTTAATGATATATAGTGAAATGTTGGTAAACTCATCTATTAGATCGATTAAATTGCAAAATTAAAGTGACCTTAAGATGAACTTATGGAATTATGAATTGGAATTTTATTTTGACTTCCAAAAAAAATGCTAGCGCATGCTAGCCATGAAACCATGATATTTCTCTAGGAGAATCAATTGCCTTCCGGATTTTACAAATTTCAACTGCGGATATCTGCAAAATTTAAAAAATAAACGTATTTTTCCAAGTGACTACTGCGTGTTAAATTCAGAGTTATTCAATACATAGCCAGAGAAACACAACGTAGTTGACGAATTGGAACTCGAAAATCAAATTTTTGAATAAAATACTTTTAAAGCATAACTTTGTTTGTTACTTATTTAAATTGGTAAGCTAAATCTTTAAAAGTAAGAGTACACACTCGAAAAAAAAAATTTGTTATAACACATTTTAGAACACCAGAGAATCTATCAAAGATATAAAAAATCTTGGATACGAAAACCTATAACCCTGGAAACCCCTTTGGAACTAATTCTTAGTTAATTTTTTAGATAACTTTACTAACGTTTTTTTTGAGTGTATGGAAAACTTTAAAGATCCCTCCCTCCCTCTTAATAGTCTTCCAAAAGTCAGGTAAAAAAAAATCATTCAATTTGGTCCTGCCGTTTGTCTGTAATTAATTTTGGCCAAAAAAGGGGTACAATTTTCTATAGTGCAATCGTACGATTCAATCACAAAAACATCTGACAGAACATAGTCCTACTCAAAAAATCGTTTCAAAATGGCGTTGTAATAATTAATACAATAAAAGAACTTGCAACTCTGATCGCATGGAAAAATACTATTTTATTAATTTTTTCAAAAGATTATCAAATCATACACACCTGTCAAAAGTCTGTTACACACATACATTTCTAATTCACACTATCATACTTTTTTAGCACACATGTTATTTTTGACAGATCGTACGACTGAGTATGATAGGTGTATAATGCATTTTCTATAGAACGCAATATTGCTTTCGATGCTTATTGAATATGTTAATATTTGTCAATTTGTTAGTATTTTTTTTACAAATGCGAGCAGTAAATTATTTTCTTTTAATTTCATGCAGTCTAAGTTGTAAATATAAAAAAAACAATAGAAAAAAATAGTTTTTCTAATGGAACAAAACCTGGCAAAATGAATATGGACAAAAGTTCAAGAGGAACAAAATGGGAAGAAATCACGCAGGAGCTAGATTGTACGGAGCCACCTGTTAGTGGTCATATTAATTAATAATGTATTAAAATTATTCCTTTATACTTTATTTTTTATAAAGTAAATACATAAACTGATATGCAGCATAGTTTAAGGCAGCATTTAAAACCACACCAAAGACCCTTAGTCTTTGGTGTGGATTGCTTTCAAAGCAAAATCGAAAAAAATATTGCAAGGACGCTGACAAGGTTTTTAGATGTTACTTACTTAACAAGACCTTCTTGTATACCTAATTCCAACTTCACTGTAATACATTCAAACTTCGCCTATAGGGTTATCCGTATGTAGTGTCTTTACGTTTTAAGTTTCATCATTTTTGATGAAGTGAGAGAAAGTCATGATAGGGTAAAAGCAGGAATGATCTGCGTAAGCCATAATTGTGTAATTAATATTTCAAACATTTCAACAGAATTCACAATGGTTTTACAGAACAAATGAAATGCAAAAAGCATTTATTGTTTACAGATAACGAATAAACGCTGTGTGAATGAGGCGGCAATAACAAATAAATATCAAACCGAAGAAATAAATTTAATTTAGTTAAAGTTCACATTTTGGCGACAGAAGTCCTCAGCATTTTGATAGTCAAACTTGGCTAAGTGAAATTTAAAATAAATGGTAACTGAAGAATGGAAGAAATGCAGTATTGCTACAAAATTTCCTTCATATAGAAATTCAAGTTTTGTTACTAGCGAAAGGTAAAGAATATCCAATCCAAAAAGTTGCAATATGTATTAACACACAAGTTTACAGCTGGTTAAATGGTAAACGCCAGGATGATGAAGCTGAAGGTCTATGGCGTATTTATGATTCCTTATATGACCTTTCTGACTTCATCGACAAACATCCGGGCGGTGCATTTTGGTTACGAGAAACAAAAGGACTTGACATAACTGAAGCTTTTGAAGCGCATCACTTGTCATCAACACCCTCGAAACTTATTGAAAATTATAAAGTTCGCGAGGCTTCGAAACCAAGGATTTACACGCTAACATTGCATGAGAATGGCTTCTATAAGACGCTAAAGAAAAGAGTTGCAGAAAAGCTGAAGACAATTGACAATAAACCGAAGAATATTTCAGATGTAAGTTCTCTGGGTAAGGCTTAAAATATAAAATCACAATTTTATAAGAAAATAAATATCAAGATTTTCCTTCCGGACACATATTTACATACTAACATATCACGGTTGCGCAGCAATAGTGTAGTAACTCGAAATTTTAACATTTGCGAAAAACCATCATCCTTTGGCTGTTCTCTTATAAAGAAAGAAAGGATAATATAAAATTTGTTTATATTATACATTTAATGTAAAATTAATTAATTATTAATTTGTTTTTCTACTAAACATTTAAAACTTTTTCAGATTCTTCTCTATTGTTGAACAATCCAAATCTAATAATTATTTTCGTTCACCTGCAGGCAATTCATTTGGTCTTACTTTTATGTACCTTTATATTCTCCATGGCCAGTGTTAAGTACGATAGCTTGTTGTGTATGGCTTTGGCAGGTACAGCCCTGGTTTGGACCACGGTTTCATCTCACAATTACTTTCACAAACGAGACAACTGGCAGATGTATGCATTTAATTTGAGTATGATGAATTTTTCATCTTGGCGTATATCACATGCGCTGTCACATCACATCTATCCAAATTCGTTTAATGACCTCGAGCTCTCCATGTTGGAACCATTATTGTGCTGGGTTCCTAGTCCTTACGTCAAAAGTAAGATGATGCGCTATGTTTCTTGGGTAACAGGGCCGATTTCCTATACGATTGTATTTTTCTCACAACTCTTGAGCAGGTATAATTAGTTTTATATAAATTAAGGCAAACACTTGGTTAACATTTCTTAAATTTCAGAATTGTTTATTCCCTGCTCAAAGGTAATATTATGTATTGGCACGATTTAATATGCCTTTCGCTGCCATTATCCATGTTTTTGTGTTCGAATTACTCAATTCTGTTGTGTCTGCGTCAATGGTTGAGTATAACGGCTTTAGCAAGTTTTGTATTCAGTATCATTGGCTTGAATGCAGCCCATCACGATCCCAGTATTTACCATGAAGGGGACTCCAATCGTGAAGATCGTGATTGGGGTCTGTATCAGATAGACACTATAATTGATCGTAGCGACTTAAAGGGATCTCAATTCATGGTCTTGACACAATTTGGTGATCATGCTCTGCATCACTTATTTCCATCATTAGATCATGGTATTTTGCCACAACTATACCCCATACTTTATGAAACTTTGGATGAATTTAAATGTGAGTTAAGGGAATGCACTCACTTGGAACATATTATTGGTCAACACAAACAATTATTACGAATCGAAACGAACCCTAATCCACCAGGTTCTAAATAAATGAAAAAATTATTAAAATATTTATTTCTGAAATTCTAAAATATTGATAAAAGCGTTTAACGCACAGTGGGGGGTTGACGAAATAAAATTAGTAAGAATAAAATTAAATTACTTATAATATTTAAAATTTTTTCTTTGTAATCTGCGGTATACCCACATGAAACAATTTTCAATATTATTATTTTAGGAACGAAAATAAGAAAGTATAACATAAGAACATAATTTTCTGTTTCTTGTCAATGCTGTTTTAATGAAAGACATAAACATAACGCCGTTAATGTTTTCATTTTATGCCTAGTGTAGACGCTGGGTAAGAAAGGGGTTAGTCGCAATTTACATTAGACAGAAAAATGGGCAGACAGACGAGATTTGTAGGCAAGGGGTTGAAGAGGTAGAGTGTGTATTTCATGACTAGTGTACTGGACATTTTTTCGTTTCCCTTTCCTGCTTTTCGCTTTTTTCTTTGTTGCTTCACTTTATATTTCTCAAGTCGGCCTCATTTTAATGAGTTTCTAGTAGAATGTGCATGTTGCTACTTTCTTTAATGTTCTCAACACACAGATTTTGAAACACACAAACATGTAAAGAATATAACACAGAAAATAAAATATGCAAAAATCTGTCTGTCTTGTTTATGTCCAATGTAAATTGTTTAAGCAAGAGCAAAAGAGAATTCAAAAAATGTCTGCCCTGTTTCTGTCCTATGTCGCAATTTACATAGGACAGAAACAGGGCAGACATTTTTTGAATTCTCTTTTGCTCTTGCTTAAACAATTTACATTGGACATAAACAAGACAGACAGATTTTTGCACATTTTATTTTCTGTGTTATATTCTTTACATGTTTGTGTGTTTCAAAATCTGTGTGTTTAATATAAACTCATTAAAATGAGGCCGACTTGAGAAATATAAAGTGAAGCAACAAAGAAAAAAGCGAAAAGCAGAAAAGAGAAACGAAAAAATGTCCAGTACACTAGTCATGAAATACACACTCTACCTCTTCAACCCCTTGCCAACAAATCTCGTCTGTCTGCCCATTTTTCTGTCTAATGTAAATTGCGACTATGTAAATTGCGACTAAGTCGCAATTTACATTAGACAGAAAAATGGGCAGACAGACGAGATTTGTGGGCAAGGGGTTGAAGAGGTAGAGTGTGTATTTCATGACTAGTGTTGTTGTTTAAGCAAGAGCAAAAGAGAATTCAAAAAATGTCTGCCCTGTTTCTGTCCTATGTAAATTGCGACTTAGTATTAGTACAGTTGAATCACAGTTGTTTAAAAAGAG
>OX451216.1:74509024-74570529 GCA_949628195.1 Phasia obesa | reverse complement strand
CATTAAAAAAAAATCAAACGCATTTAAAAATGACAAACTTATATATACCCTTTCCACCTGTGGTGAAGGGTATAAAAATATGTTACTCTATATACACACATACATACATACATATGTATATTCTTAATATTAAATATATGTTATGTTGCAGTCATGATTTTCATTTTCAAAGAAATATTGAAATTTTTGTTTTAATTTTTCGAAAATTGTGTGTAAAAATTTTTTGTAAAAATATTTTTTTAAAAATTTTTTGTAAAATTTTATTCGAAAATTTTTGGAAAATTTTTAAAAAAATTTTTTTTTCTAATATTTTTCTGTAAAATATCTTTTTGAAAATGCTTTGTAAAATTTTTTGAAAAAAATTTAAAAATTTAAAATTTTTTTTTAAAAAAATTTTTATAAATTTTTTTTTTTAAATTTGATTGAAATTTTTTTGTTAAATTTTGGACCTTTCTCCAATCTATATTGAGTTAGAATGGTCAGACTAAAGCAAAAAGAAATCCTTACAAAAAAAAAATTTCATCATATTGACACATGGGGGGTCCTTTTAACTGCTCCTATTTATCAGTGGGTACCCGGTGGGTCCATTGGCTACCTCTATGCGTATTGCTTTCTATTAAGGTCTTTAATACAAATCAAAGCAGAAAAACCCTACCAATCTAAAAACAAACAAAAATCGCCCCTCGCAGGGGGTTATTGATCCCCCGAGATCTGTATGCACTCCTTGCGATCTACCTGTCACATTCTAATATTTATTTGACAAAAAAAGGCAAAACAGAATCATTAAAGCCGAAAAAATTAAAAAAAAAAACGTAAAAAAACGTAAAAAAAATATAGGTGGGCGTGGTTTTTGGCCCGTAGCCTCCAAAGGAATGATCCGATGTTGCTGAATTGCAATACCAAAATTTTCGAAACTATGCCTGACAGATTGGTGTGCTTAAATTTTTTGTATCTCTTCTGGTGCCTTGGCAAATGACATTACCACACTAACACGGACAGACGGACAGACGGACATCGCTCAATCAACTTCTCTATATATAAGGATCCAGAATATATATACTTTATGGGGTCGGAAATGAATATTGTAGAAATTACACACGGAATGACAAACTTATATATACCCTTTCCACCTGTGGTGAAGGGTATAAAAATACCTATTTAAAATGTCAAAATATTCAACTTTTACATGGAAACTCAATAAAAAATTAAAATGCATTTTTAACTCACATTACTTACGTTCCTATCAGTCGATTTTTACGTTTGAACCCGCAAATTGAAGCTTAAAGTCCCTCCTATTGAACAAAAGAAATTGCGTAAAAAAATACCGGTCAAAAGTTATAGAGTTTTGACCGCTATCTCGCGAAATTGACCACTGTGCGTCTGTCCGTCTGTCAGCGCCTTTTATCTCTGGAACCGTAATAGGTAGACTCTTGAAATTTTCACAGATGATGTATAGTTGTTGCCGCTATAGCAACAAATCTAAAACTTATAGGGTGTGCAAATAGAGAGGTGTTATTTACGAAAATGTGTTTATTTCTTGAACTGTAGGAGGGATACACTTGAAATTTACAAACAGTTATTAAAACTTAGTTCACTATATAAACAAGTATAAAAAAATAAAACTAAAAATTAAAGGGTGTTCCGATAGTGGTGTGAAATACATGTATAAGGCATAAGTTGTGAACCATAATAGGTAGACTCTTGAAATTTTCACAGAAGGTGTATAGCGATGGCCGCTATAACAATAAAAATTAAAACTTATAGGGTGTTCCGATAAAGAGGTGTTATTCACGAATATGTGTTTATTTCTTGAACTGTAGGAGGCATACACTAAAAATTTACAAACTGTAATAAAAACGTAGTTCGCCTTATATACAAGTCTAAAAAATAAACCTAAAAAATAAAGGGTGTTCCGATAGTCGTGTTATTATGACTTATAAGGCCTAAGTTTTGAATCATAATAGGTAGAATCTTGAAATTTTTACAGAAGGTGTACAATTTTGGCCGCTATAGCAACAAATATAGTTTTGAACCGTAATAGGTAGGCGCTTAAAATTTTCACAGAAAGTATATAACTGTGACCGCTATACTAGCAAATACTAAATACGTGCTCCGATAGAGAGGTGTTATTCACGAATATGTGCTTATTTTTTTGAACTGTAGGAGGAATTCACTAAAAATATGCAAGCACTAAATTAAAATTAGTTCGCTATATAAACAAGTCTGAAAAAAATAAACCTAAAAATTAAAGGGTGTTCCGATAGTGAAGTGATTTGCATATATAAGGCCTAAGTTTTGAACCATTATAGGTAGACTCTTGAAATTTTTACCAAAGGTGTATAACAGTAATTAAAACTTAGTTTGCTTTATAAACAAGTCTAAAAAAATAAACCTAAAAATTAAAGGGTGTTCCGATAGTGGTGTGCTTTGTATGTGTAAGGCCTAAGTTTTGAACCATAATAGGTAGACTCTTGAAAATTTTACCAAAAGTGTATAACGGCGGCCACAATAGCAAAAAATACTAAAACGTAGGGTGTTTCAAAAGTGACGTGTTATTTACGTTTATGTCTTTTTTTTTTGAGCTGTAAGAGGGAACCACTTACAATTTGCAGACTGTAATTAAAACTATGTTTGTTTTATAAACAAGTATACAAAATTGAACTTAAATATTAAAGGGTGTTCCAATAGTGACGTGATTTGCATGTATATATCCTAAGTTTTGAATGAATAGGTGGAATCTTGAAATTTTTACAGGAGGTGTATAACCAAGTCCACTATAACAAATAATAAAAATTAAAGGGTTTTCCGCCAGTGACGTGATTTGCATGTATAAAGCCTTATTTCTTGAACCGTAATAGGTAGACTCTTAATATATTTATAGAAATTAAGTTGCCATGGCCACTATAATGAATAATAAAATTAAAGGGTGTTCCGACAGTGACAATATTTTATAAACCGTAATAGATACCCTCTTGAAATGTTTACAGTAGATGTGTTACTTCGGCCGCTATAACAAATACTTAAAATTGAAGTGTAACCATTAGTAACGTGTTTTTCACGAATATTACCTTTTTTTAACCGCAATAGGTAGGCTCCTGTTATTTTAATAGAAAGTGTATTACCATGGCCGCTATAAAATCAATTACATATTAAAATTTAAAGGGTGTTCTAATTATGATGCAATTTTCGCGAATATTACTTTAATTTTAAAATTTAATGGTATCCCATAAGACATAAAGAAATAAACAACTGGAATTTTTAAATTATACTGAACATAGTACGGAACCCTACGTGTGTGATCTAACTCGCACTTGACTAATTTATTTACTTTTTAAATGCAACAGATTTCGGAATATTTATGTTTAAAAAAATTATTATAGCCTGCATCAAATAAGCTGTGAGACACTGTTTGTATATACGAACGTTGATCTAAAATATTTTATGTAAGAGTTTCCACAGATAAAATTTATTGTTAAAATACTTAAAAATTCCCGGATTTAATTAAACTGCGAATTGCAAACTATAGTTTGCACAACCTTGGGTTTACGGCGAATCCATAACAGGTTATTGCAGTGGCGAAAAAGCTCATCATATGCATGAAAGCGAAAAGTCAAACTCCATATAAAAAAAATTATAAACAAATTTTTTCTATATGAAATTTGACAACTGCAAAGGAGGCGAAAAAGCCTGAATTCGTCCGTGCAATCACCTAGTATTAATTCGCCTTGCTTGGGTTGAAATGGCAACTAATTGTGAACAATTAATTTGTTTTACTTAATTTTATTCTTTCAAGCTCGACACATCCGCTTATGACTAAAAAATTTGAAAAATGTTTGTTAGAAATTGAAAAAACTGTTTTTCGTAGTCTTTTTTTTTATAAAATAAGACATAAAATCAAGTGTTAAATTAATATTTCTTAAAACAAAGTGTTTTCAGAACATCTTTTTGTATTAATAATGAATGTATGATCATGAACTATCCAAAATATTCTGAAGAGAAGCGAAGAAGTTTTAAGTCTACAGATTTTTTATCGTGTTACCCACGTGACCATTTAATTAATAATGATTAGTAGAAATAAAAAAGGGAAAATTGGACAAGTACCCAATGGAAATTTTGTATGCTTGTAATTACATATTCCTATACAAAGTAAAAATTTATCACCGTTTTCCATTGGCAGAATGGAATTCTTTTTCTAGATAACTACGTCTGTCGTCAGCATTCTTCGTATCTATCCAGATGAAGGAATACGAGAAAAACTGTATTCAATCATCAATCGTTTGTGGGAACGAAATCTATCTAACCTAAAGCTTCTTCCCTCTTTTTAGGGTTCCGTACCCAAAGGCTACAAAAATAACTCTATTGTTTTTGCTACAATGTCTGTCCGTCCGATTGCCGTTTTATCTCTGCAACCGCAATAGGTAGACTCTTGAAATTTGTACAGAAGAATATGTTGCAACAAATAGTAAAACTTATAGGGTGTTCCAATAGTGACGTGGTTTACATGTATATGGCATAAGTTTTAAGCCGTTATAGGTAGACTCTTGAAATGTTCTAGGTGTATTACTGTGGCCGCTATAAAAAAATACTAAAATTTATATGGGGTTCTGAAAGCGACGTGTTATTTACTTTTATGTCCTTATTTCTTGAGCTGTAGAAGGCAACCACTTAAAATTTGCAGACAGTAATTTAAACTATGATCGCTTTATAAGCCAGTATACAATATTAAACCTAAAAATTAAAGGGTGTTCCGATAATGACGTGATTTGCATATATATGGCGAAGGTTTTGAACAACAATTGGTATACTTTTGAAGTTTTTACTGGAGGTGTATTACTATCACAAATAGTAAAAATTAAAGGGTGTGCCGACAAGGACGTAATTTGCATGAATGATAGACTCTTGAAATTTTCACAAATGGTGTATTACTATGACTTCTATAGAAAACAGTAATAAATAAAGGGTTTTTCGACAGTGACGTAATTATTTTTTGAACCGTAATAGGTAGACTCTTCCAATTTTTATAGAAGATGTGTTGCCATGGCCGCTATGAGAATTACTAAAAATTAAAGGGTATTCTAACAGTGACATGTTTTTCTCGTATAGTAACTTATTTTTCAATCGTAAAAGGTAGACTCTTGGTATATTCATAGAAAGAGAATTGCCATGGCCGCTATAATAAATAACAAAATTAAAGGGTGTTCCGACAGAGACATGATTTGTACGTAAATTGCTTTATTTGTTGAACCGTAATAGGTAGACTCTTAAAAGGTTTACAGTAGATGTTGTACTTCGGCCGCTGTAACAATTACTAATATCTAAAGGGTGTTTCATCAGTGACATGTTTTTCATGTATATTACCTTATTTTTTGAACCGCTATAGGTAGGCGTCCGATTTTGTTATAGAAAGTTTACTACCATGGCCGCTATAACAACAATTACTAAAATTTAAAGGGTGTTCCAACAGTCATGCAATTTTCTCGAATATGACTTTAATTTCAAAATTAAAGGCTAACTCATAAGACATGAAAAAATTAACAACTTGAATTTTTAAAGTTGTACTAAACGAAATAACTAAATATTTTTTTGTAAAAAAGATGTGCAATAAATTATTTTTAGTATGTTTTAATAAAATTTGATAAGTGACCCAAGTTCGTGCTGCAATTACCAATCCTTTCGACTTTAATACCGAAATATCCGCCAGCAAAATAGCGGCTTACATGCTAGTATTTATTATTTAAAAAAGGAAAAAGTGTTATATGGACATAAGTCTTTTACCGAGTTACGAATAAAATTATAATAAATAGACAAAAGAACATTTTACAGAGTGAACTGGCGTTTTAATCGCAGCCTGTTAAATTTTTAAAATTATCAATTCGATCTTATTCCCATACGTTTTGCAAGTAATCTGAAAGGCATATAAACGTAAGCCATCGTTACGTAATTGACTTTTCAACCATTTCAACAGAATTCGTTATGAATTGACAGAACAAATATAATATAAAATGCATTTAATATTTAAAGATAACGAATATAAAATTACTCTGAATGCCGTGAGATTGAAGGGAGAAATTATAAATAAATTTAAAAACGAAGGTATAAATTTTGTTCAGTTTAAGTTCACAATTAGATGATAGAAGTGCTCAGCATTTTGATAGCTACATTTAGCAAAGTGAAGTGAATATAAAATTTCTTAATATTAAAATCAATTTAAATAATGTCCGAAGAAGAATGGAAGAAATGTAGCATTGCTACGAAATTTCCTTCATATAGAAATTCAAGTTTTGTTACAACCAAAAGGTAAAGAAGACCCAGTTTAAAAATTAAATTACAAGGACAGCAAAAACAAATTTGTAATATTAACAAAAAAAATTACAGTTGGTTAAATGGTAAGCGCCAGGATGATGAAGCCGAAGGTCTCTGGCGTATTTACGATTCATTATATGACTTTTCTGGTTTCATTGACAAACATCCGGGCGGTGCATTTTGGATACGAGAAACAAAAGGACTTGACATAACTGAAGCGTTTGAAGCGCATCACTTGACACAAACACCCTCGAAAATTATTGAAAAGTATAAGGTTCGCAAGGCTTCGAAACCAAGGATTTACACGCTAACATTGCATGAGAATGGCTTCTATAAGACGCTAAAGAAAAGAGTTGCAGAAAAGCTGAAGACAATTGATAGCAAACCACAGAAAACTTCTGATGTAAGTTCGCTTGGTAAACTTATTAAAAAATCTGTAACAAAATAATAAAATAGTAACCCTTTTCCATCTGCCTGTCTGCTTTTGTTTTGTGTTCCATCCCGTAACAACTTCTAGATGGATTTTAACAAAATTTTGGGAGGAGGTACCTACCTTAGCATCCTGATTCCAACATAGGATCCTTTTTTCCGCAAAAATGTCTCATTTCCAAGAGAGTGTGGAGAAAAAGCAGTGAAAGTAAGCAATTTCCGGTTTAAAGTGACTGAAATTTTCGGTTTAAATACGGTTGTGCACCTTTTATGTTTGAGGGTGGGATATTTGCGCAACAGATGACGCAAATTAAATAAAATTTGATTTGTATTTTTACTTTGTGGAACTACATTGTTATTAAAATATTTTAAACACCTCTTATAGAGGTTTACAAAAATTTTTAGAATTTAAAATTTTTTTTTTTAGGGATGGGAATCTTTATATAAAGTAAATACATAAACCGTAACTGAACCACTATAAAATGAAGAGTCTTACAATTGGTGTGGAATACTTTCTAAACGTGCAAAATATTGTCAGGACCACCACGACGTGGCGGGCACAGCTAGTATATAATAAATTTAGTTGTTTCGCCAATAATGTACGAGTTGATCAAAGTTTCAAACCATTGTTTAATAGAGAACGACTAAAGCCGCTGGCTTTATTTTAACTAGAGCATAGACAACTTAAACCAACTACGCATAAAAATGAAAACACATATTAAAAATGGTCGAGTCATTAGCAGCACGGCCGCTCCCAGGGCCCTCCTACACAATTAATTGGTTTGAATAAATTTATATTTCTCATATTATTTTTCTTTTATTTTTTACTTACATATATTTACAAAAGGGTTAGATATTATGTAATTAATATAAAAAACTATAAGAGATTGATTTTTTTTTATAATTTTATTTCGATTCAGGGAGCCAAAGAATGTAAATAAAAAAAAGTTTCAAAAGTTCAAAAAGCAACTTAGTTTCTGTCTCTGCTGATTAATTTACAGAAAATGTATTGACATCACATTTAAGGTTGTACCAATGGCAGTTTTCAAAAAGCTTCTGATTATTTAAGTAAATTGTTCTGCCGAAAAAGTACAAGCTGCTTTGTTTCTTTTATACTAGTAAATATTTCTAGTTATAATGTTATAAATAAGTTACTAATATGAGTTGAAATATATAATTATTGTTATTAATTGTTTATTGTTAAATTCTAAAGCTTAACAATAAACAATAATTAATTTATTAATTTAAATAATTAATTTCTACTCATATTAGCAAACTATTTGTACCTTTATTTTTTTTATTCACATATATTTCCTTTCATATTTATTTTAATGAACGCATACAATATTTATTTGCTTACATTGGCAACAATATATTTAACTTGGTACCAAAACGCTTTCTAACAGACTGTGATCACAGTTTACATACAACTTCTTCTCAAAGCTTGCTCGATGAATTCAATCAATGGTTCAATTAATTTAAATCAACGATTTAATTTAGCAACTTTTGTACTGACCTTGACCACGGTTACTCAGAGTTCCTTATATATATGTATATCTATTATATCTATTGTTATCAAAATCTAAAAAAAAATCATTTTGGCGAAATATGTAGGCAAAAAAAAAAAAAAATTGCAACTCTACTGTATCAAAAGTCTTAATGTCCTTAGCGTTGCAATATATGTAAGTTAATACATATTTCGATATTTATCATAATATCGGTGTATCGACAATAACGGTATGTGGGTAGACCCGAATTATCGTCGACATATCGGTATCGATATCGACATCCTGTTCAAATAAAATGCAAATTATATTAGTATTGGTCTCATACTTACTTAATCGGTATAGTGAAGGATACTTTAATATCATTTTATTTTTGTATTAGAGAGCCCCGGTAGTCTAGTAGGTAGTGTGCTAGTCTATCAGTGTGAGGGTTGTTCGATTCCCATCAAATACTCTGGGTGTTTCACTACAACGAGTGAAGGTCTTCCTTACTATGCTCATAAAATTAAGTTCGAATATAATTTGTAATTGTATTCTAACATTTATTTATAAATAAATAAATAAATATTTTAGATATTAATAGTCCACAAATCTTTTTAATTCTACTTCCAAATATTTCCAATTCCAATACTTATTAATTAATTAATTTCTTTCACTTGCAGGCAATTCATTTGGGCTTACTTTTAAGTACCTTTATATTCTCCATGGCCAGTGTTAAGTTCGATAGTTTGTTGTGTATGGCTTTGGCAGGTACAGCCCTGGTTTGGACTACTATTTCATCTCACAATTACTTTCACAAGCGGGACAACTGGCAAATGTACGCATTTAATTTGAGTATGTTGAATTTTACATCATGGCGTATATCACATGCGTTGTCGCATCACATCTATCCAAATTCATTTAATGATCTCGAGCTGTCAATGTTTGAACCATTATTGTGCTGGGTTCCTAGTCCTTACGTTAAGAGTAAATTGATGCGTTATGTTTCCTGGGTAACAGAGCCGATATCGTACGCAATTGCATTTTTTATACAAATCTTGAGCAGGTATAACTGGTTTATATAAATTAAAGCAGACACTAGATTAACATTCTTAAATTATTTCAGAATTGTTTATTCCCTGGTCGAAAGTAATATTATGTATTGGCACGACTTAATATGCCTTTCGCTGCCATTATCCATGTTTTGGTGTTCGAATTATTCAGTTCTCTTGTGTCTGCGTCAATGGTTGTGTATAACGGCCTTAGCAAGTTTTGCCTTCTGTGTCATTGGCTTAAATGCAGCCCATCATGATCCCAGAATTTTTCATGAAGGGGATGCAAATCGTGAGGATCGTGATTGGGGTCTGTATCAGGTCGACACTATAATCGATCGTGGCGACTTAAAGGGCTCTCAATTCTTGGTCTTGACACACTTTGGTGATCATGCTCTGCACCATTTATTCCCAACATTAGATCATGGCATTTTGCCACAACTATATCCCATACTTTATGAAACTTTGGATGAATTTAAATGTGAGTTAAGGGAATGCACTCACTTGGAACATATTATTGGTCAACACAAACAATTGTTACGAATCGAAACGAATCCTAAGCCACCAGGTTCTAAATAAATAAAAGCAGCTAACAAAACATTATATTTTTGTAAAAACTTTTATTGTAGTTATAAAATATTGATAACATTTTTACCACACAGTGGGGGGTTTGTAAATAAAAATATAAAGAAAGAAAAAAATATTAATGCTTTTGAAAACTGCTGCATAAACAAAGAGCGACTAGCATATCGGGTAAAAACTGGTTATATTTAAAAGTATTTTTATTTAGCACACAATTATTTTTCGATATGATTTTTATATTTATTACTTCAATATTGAGTCTTGAAGCAGTCCATATTTATCTAATTTATTTATTTTTATTTTAAACCTACTTAAGCACATGAATTTGTAAACACATCCCTGAATATTTGAAATAACATTTGAATTTAACGTTTCTTTAAAATACAACACTAAGTTAACTTCAAAATACAACATTGTAGATCTTAAGATAATATTTAAATTTCACGGCCTTAGTTGTCAAATACTTATTTTTGCAACCCTATGAGTAATCACTTATACTACTAAAAGTTAAAACCATGTACATGTAAATTTTGCTATAAATACCGCAGTAGTATGTAAGAATTTGGCAATTAGCATTCTGCCTCCCAACTGGTAAGATCATTGTTCAGACTTTTTTTTAAGTACCGGACATGAAACTACCATAAGGAATAGAAATATCTAATAAAGTTATTTTTTTAAGTGCTAAAATAAAAAGTACTGCCTTTTTATTCAATAACACTTGTTATATGTACAATCTTAGAAACAAGATTGTCTCACTGGCGCCCAACCTTGTGGCTCCGTACAAATCCGAAGCCGAAAAAAGCGAACAACAGATTTCCGAAGAAAGAGGAACCGACGAATCATCTTTAGGTAAAGCTGACAAGCCAGCGGCCAACGTAGAAGGTAAAGCCGACAAGCCAGCGGCCAACGTAAAAGGTAAAGCCGACAAGCCAGCAGCAAACGTAAAAGGTAAAGCCGACAAGCCAGCGGCCAACGTGAAAGGTAAAACCGAAAAACCAACAACAGGAAAATATAAAGCCGACAGTAAAACGGCCACCGTTGACAACAAAACCAGTAATAAAGCGTCAAACTTAGACAACGACGCCAACGAAGCTATTACAACAACAGCTGAAATTAATAGCAGCAACATGGCAACATTTTCGCCAGAACAATTTCAACAAATATTAGCAGCTATGGGTAGCACCGACAGAAGTGGATCGTTCACCCAGTGTACAGCGCGTTACAAGGGACAGAGAGATCCCGCAGTTGTGGAAGAATTTTTGGCTGCCATAAGCATATTCAAGGACATAGAAAAAATTTCTGACGCTGACGCAGTTAGAGGGATGCCCCTATTGCTTGATGACTACGCGGCGTCGTGGTGGATTGGCGTCAAAGACACAGTAACCAGTTTTGATGCAGCGAAAACGCTGATACGCCAAACGTTTTCACCGCCAATACCTGATTGGCGTATTTTTGCCAATATTTTTGAGGCAAAACAAAAAAGAAAAGAGCCGACTGACAGTTTTATATGTAAGAAGAGGCTACTGTTTTCGCAGTTAAAGTTGCCGGTTACAGAGGAAGTCCAAATAAACATGATATATGGTTTATTAAATATCAGCATTCGGGAACATGTTCGCCGAGACAATGTAAAAACATTTGCCGACCTGATTTCTGCCTGCAGAGAGGCAGAAATGTTTTTAACCGAAGCTCGTCCAGCATCAAATATGGAGGTGAAGCAAGAGGGCACAGCAAGTAATCGTTGCTCCTTTTGTCGCATTAAAGGCCACAGCATTGAGAGCTGCTTCAAAAACAAAAAGAGAGACGAACAACAAGCCAAGCTAGTAGCAGATGAGCAGCAACAAAAACAAATCAATCAACCATCAACAGCCGTGATTAAAAAACCCACATTTTCATGTTATGGTTGTGGCGCACCTGGGGTATACCGAACTAATTGCCCTAACTGTAGCAGCCATTCTAAGGACAGCCCCTAGTATTTATCGTTTAATTCCATAGCAACAACGGTTATAGGTCACGCATTGCCAACAACACATGTGGAAGTATTTGGTCTCAAAGGGGAAGCCGTGTTTGACACTGGTGCAAAAACCAGTGTTGCCAGTCTGAATTTAAAGAAAATTCTGACTCAAAATGGTTGTGTTTTTCAAGATGTACGAGCGGAGGTTACCTTGGCTAATGGATCAACTACCGTTGGAATGCACACCATTTGTGACGTGAAAATTGGCGCTCGAGTCCGGAAAATTCGGCTAGTGTACTTGCCAAATGCAGAAAAAAGTCGTACCCTACAAGGATCAGACTTTCTGGAACAGGCGGGGATTGTCCTAAATATGGCACAGAGATGCGGGTATTTTGAAGATTCACCAAAGACCAGATTTCTTTTTACAAATCCTTTGGAGGTTGGAGTTTTCAACTTGGATATCACTAGTGAAGAAGCTTCTCCATGCACCAAGGCAATGAAGGAAGTCTCAGAGTTTGTGAGTTTCGTCGAAGAGAAAAATATGATTTCAACATTGTTAAATACCCCCAAGACTTCAAATGACTACTCCCCTCATACTATCCAGAACATCTTTAGAGATACAATCCCGGTCGGAGAAAGAACCCCTACAGAGGTTTCTAGATTGTTTGGACCTCCAGTCAAAATCCTAAAATCTGATAGAGAAGAGTATCTTGCTGAAGTATTCATGCCACTTTACTCATTAGACATCCACTTTTTAAAAGATTCTGATGGTATTGGGCTTACTAGTGAACAACGTAAAGAATTGGATCAACTATTAGTAACACATGAAGATGTTTTTAAAGAGCCAACAACAGCTACTCCCTTTGCGATCCATCGCATACACACTGAAAATCAGGATCCTGTTGCAATTCCTCCATATCGATTATCACCAACCAGGAAAGCCGCTCTGAAAGATGAGATATCACGAATGATCAAATTAGGAGTCATTGTCGAAGGTCAGTCACCATGGGATGCTCCGGTGGTCATTATACCAAAAAAGACTGGTGGAATTCGGTTGTGTATCGATTACCGTGAGCTAAACGCGATTACCAAGCCAGACCGATATCCATTACCAAGAGTAGATGACATCCTGCACGAAGCCAGAGCTACCAGCTTTATGTCCACGCTTGAGTTACAATGTGGCTATTGGCAGATTGGTGTCCATCCCGATGATCAGGACAAAACTGCATTTGTTACTCCATTTGGCATGTACAAGTTCACCAGAATGCCATTTGGGCTACGAAATGCCCCAGCCACTTTCCAACGGCTTATCGATCGACTTAAAGCTTCACTAGGAGATACGATTCTTCTGGCCTACTTAGATGACATAATATCCTGCTCACCTACATTTGACCAACACTTGAAGGATTTAAGTTTAATTTTTCAGCGTCTTCAAGATTTTGGCCTTAAAGTTAATCTGGAAAAGTGTCGCTTTGCTTGCAGCGAAGTAAAATATTTGGGACACATACTCACTCCTCAGGGTATCATGACAGATCCTGAAAAAGTATCTGCCTTACGACAACGAAAAGAGCCCAAAAATGTAAAGGAATTGCTTTCCTTCTTGCAAGCATGTTCTTGGTACCGCCGTTTCATACCGTGTTTTGCCGATGTGTCCAAGCCATTATCCTCCCTTTCCAAAAAAAATGCCGTGTGGTGTTGGACCTCAGAACAACAGAATGCCTTTGAAAAACTAAAAATACTTCTGACATCGGCGCCAATATTAAAACAAGCTGTGGATGGTCAGCCCTTCATATTAAAGACCGATGCCAGTGGTTACGCTCTTGGTGCAGTTTTGCTCCAGGGGGAGGGTGCAGATGAGCATCCCATTGAATATGCCAGTAGACTCCTGTCCAATGCAGAACAAAACTATTCAACTATAGAACGAGAAGCGCTCGCCATTGTATGGGCCGTGCAGAAGTTCCGTGAATACATTGAAGGAGCATTGGTAAAGCTAATTACCGACCACCAACCATTGAAATGGCTGATGAATATTAAATCGCCAACAGGTCGCCTTGCTCGATGGGCACTTTTTCTACAACCATTTGACATCAAAATTGAGTACAAGACTGGAAAAACAAACGTCATCGCTGACACATTATCCAGGCCACCATGCGAAGAAAATCATGAAGAGACTGCTTCTTGTGAAATCTGCTCTTTTTCTATCGAGATGCCCAGAAAGAGTGCTAGCCAAATAAGAGAAAGTCAACAAAAAGATCCGAATCTTAAAAAATTTATAGATTGTTTTGAAAACAGCAACGAAGACGTCACATACTGGTCCAAAAGAGGGTTTTTACTGAATGATGGTGTATTGTACTGCTACAGCAATGAGGACTCTGATGATGCTCAGCTTGTAGTGCCCTTAGATGAACGAAAAGAAATTTTAAATCATTACCATAACTATGACACAGCTGGCCACTACGGTATTGATAGAACTATAAATAAAATCACCCTTAGATACTACTGGCCAGGAATTCGCAAAGACATCGAAAAACACGTTAAGGAATGTATTCAATGCCAAAGGTATAAAGCTACCAATTTAAAACCTGCCGGCTTATACCAAACAGTTTCCAGTAATCAACGATTTGAAATTGTTGCTATAGACCTTTTTGGTCCGCTACCAGTGTCTCCCAACGGCTATCAATGGATCTTCATCGTGGAAGATATTGCCAGTAGATGGGTCGAACTATTTCCACTAGAAGTCGCTACAGCAGAAGCATGTGCTAAAACCCTAATAGACGAGGTGTTTTTACGATATGGGGTACCCCGAAAAATCATAAGTGACAATGGAGTACAGTTTGTTTCCGCTGTCATACAAAAAGTTGTATATTGTTTAAATATACAGCACATACTAACACCCGTATACCATCCTGAGGCCAACCCAGTAGAACGGAAAAATCGTGACATGAAAGCTCAACTAGCAATTTTAGTAGGTAATAATCATCAACGATGGGATGAAAAATTGCCAAGTATACGTTTTGCCATGAACACATTCCCTTTTGCCAGAATACTAAATACACTGCCGCATATTTAACTTTCGGACGAGAACTTAGAACTATAGATGATGTTCAACACGATCTCAAAGCGATTGTTCAGTCTGAGAACTTTGTTGCTGAAATCACTCCATATCTCCATACACTTGCTGATGTATTCACAGAAGTCAAGGAAAATGTATATAAACAGCAAGATCACAACAAAAATAACAGTAATAAACAACGAAGAAATCAACCTCCCTTAGAAATTGGATCAAAAGTTCTAGTCACTACACATGTTTTGAGCAACACCAACAAGGGAGTTACATCCAAATTCGTACCCAAACGGGATGGCCCGTACACAATAATAGAGAAAAAGGGAACTACATCTTACGTAATTGCGCATGAAGATGACCTCAATTTGCCATTGGGAACTTATCACGCATCAGCCTTAACACCTGTGGTAAGCAGTTCAAGTGAATCTCAACCTCCAGTACATATGCTACGACGAAGAGGCCGACCTCGAAAGACTTAGCTGCTGCCTTGCCGGGACGTCGTCGGCATCAGAGGGGGAGAATGAAGCAGTCCATATTTATCTAATTTATTTATTTTTATTTTAAACCTACTTAAGCACATGAATTTGTAAACACATCCCTGAATATTTGAAATAACATTTGAATTTAACGTTTCTTTAAAATACAACACTAAGTTAACTTCAAAATACAACATTGTAGATCTTAAGATAATATTTAAATTTCACGGCCTTAGTTGTCAAATACTTATTTTTGCAACCCTATGAGTAATCACTTATACTACTAAAAGTTAAAACCATGTACATGTAAATTTTGCTATAAATACCGCAGTAGTATGTAAGAATTTGGCAATTAGCATTCTGCCTCCCAACTGGTAAGATCATTGTTCAGACTTTTTTTTAAGTACCGGACATGAAACTACCATAAGGAATAGAAAGATCTAATAAAGTTATTTTTTTAAGTGCTAAAATAAAAAGTACTGCCTTTTTATTCAATAACACTTGTTTTATGTACAATCTTAGAAACAAGATTGTCTCAGTCTCATGTTGTTTTTGTTGGCAGGGTTCGCCGAAAGTAATAGAACTCAATACTCAAGAAAACTATTTGATAAAAAGTTGTTGTCTTCAGATTTCTATTAAAAAGGCCAAAATACTTCAAAAAGCAACGTTGCAAAGCTGTTCAGAAAATAATTGGTTTTGTAAAACTTGTTTATTCATTAATATGTGCAGAAAATATCGGACCTTGGGTCAAAAAAATTGTTCTGGCGCCCACGGTCGCAACCCGGCTCATATATATAATAGGGTATAGGAGTGTAGAGGGGTTCGGACTATAAACTGGTGAAAGATTTTTTGACCTGGTTTGACCTTAAGGAGTTATGCTCTGTTAATGCAATATGGACCTTTTTTTAAGTTTAAAATTTCTAAAAGACACAAAGAGTTAATTTTTTGTGAACTAATAGCTTATGAGTTATATAATTATACAAAATTTATTTTGTAAAAAATTTTTTGAAAACAAAAAATTATAGGCATTTAAAAATAAAAATTTTTTTAATTTTAACAAAATATAGAGAAAGTCCATTTGGGACCACCCTGTTCTCTTTTATAATTTTGAAATAGAGCAATAATATTTTGGCTCCCGAGGTACCCTGGCATATACTTTCAAAAAAGTAATATAGCTTTAAAATCGGTAACCATAAAAAATTGATTTTTGGCCGCCTTCTCAAAATATGTGTCACAGGACGGCGCCTTACTTGGAAAAGCCACATAGAATCCAAGTTAACACAAATGAAGTTAAAAGCAGTCCAACTAAACTGGCTTATTGGCAGAAATTCTACTCTCGCCTTAGATTGCAAACTTTTATTGTAGAAGTCAATTCTAAAACCAATTCGGTGTTATGGCATTCAATTATGGGGCACTGCCTCAGCTAGCAATGTAAAAAAAATACAAAGGCACCAAAATAAGATTCTACGAATCATCTCAGTTACTCCTTGGTATACAAAAAACATGCAGTAACGCATTTAAAAAAGCTTAAATCTCATCTAAATCCGCTGGCCCCTAACTTGCAAGTATATTTTTTATTTCAGATTTAAGAAATAAGTAATTGTTGCTAGTAACATTGAAGATACAATAAATAAAATTATAAAAAAAATAAAATTTAATTATTACTTTTCTTTTAATAATCACCTAATTTGTAAAAAAAATATATTTCAACTCAGTGGTGAGAATGTACGAACTTGAACCTAATAATAATTTATTTCTCCGAAATAAATATATCTACTTCTCTTTTTTAATTTTCTCTATCAAAAGAGTGTTTACTACATAAAACAATAGATTATCAAAAATTTCATCTTCAACATGTACTGTTACATTTTAATAATGAAAAAAATCCATATTTGTTTGATGGAGGATAAAAAAATTATATACATAAATTTGAATTTTTTTTGTTAGTTTATAACCTTATCTAAAAGCGTATAATGGTTTGATAGCCAACTCTGTGAATTCAACACTATTGCGAGATATCTCGTTGCATTTTCCAAATAAGTAAATTATTTAAAATTTTTTTAATGTATTTCCAAGTTTTTAACAATAAAGAAATTTAATTTTGTTGACATTTGTTAGGTGAAATTTATTCCTTCACAGTATTGTATTTTTTTGTTTTTTAGGGGATGAATTAGCAAAAATTCTAAATTATAGTTTTATTTAAAAACAAAAGAAATATTTAATTTTAACATCTAAAATTGAATGTAAAAAAATATGTTTTTTGCAAAACATTTTATACAACTATGTGCAGTACTTATACAATTTTGCCTACCAATACATTCTTAGACTTAGGTCTTTGACGTTTTAGTTGACTATCTATGTGTTATCTATGTCATAAACAAACATACCCAACCAGAGGAAGCTGTTAAAGGCCCAACTATAATATGCATAAGCTAGCTTAAGCCAACTTAAGCAACTGTGCAATTACATGTAAATCATATGTGGCAAACTATAATGTACTTAACAACACTTTTCGTTAAGTTTCGTCAAATGTCATTTGCTTAAGCAAAGTCCGAAACCAATCGCACATTCCGTACGGAAACAGCTGTTTGTGCTTTGTGTTTTACATATGAATGTACATTCGTAAAAAATTGCAATGGAGAACGAACGTGAACAAATTGTATTTAAATTTAATATAAAATGTTTAAAAAAAGAAATTTCTATAAGAAAACAAGGAGGCGTTGTATAATAATCGTAATTAAAAAGAAAGAGCATTTTATTGTTTATGAGTTGAGTAATGCACACCGCTGTATTTTTTAGTACTTTTGGCCAAAATTACACAAACAGCAAAAATTGTTAAATTTTTCATTCGAAATTTTCTTAAAACTATTAAAAATAATTATTAATTTGTATATGAGCCCTTGATTTTGAAAGTGGTATAAGTCAAAAATTTTTAAAATCTAGTTTATCAGCTATTTCATATCAAATCCTAATAACTTAACATAATCTGAAGTAATTCGCAGTATGGTATGAATATTAAGTTGATAGAGTTTATTTTTTGGTTGGTAAATAAATTACAATAACTGTATATTTTAATAGTGGTATAAGTCTGCTTTCATAGTTTTGCAAAATAATTATTAGTCATGTCTTCAGATAGCGGTTCAGTTATGATCAGGTAAGCCTATTAATGTAAAATGCATTATTTATAATTAATTGTAGACATTATACGACGAAGAAGAATAAGTTATTTAATAGAATTATGTAAAAAGAGAAACCCATTTTTTGTACAACCAATGGCTCGGAAAGATTTCATTTCGACGAAATAACTGAGAGAATCAACGACTAATAGAAAGAGAAATACCAATGGAGAAGCTGTATCTTAGCTAAAAATACAATGGATTAGATTTCTAAAAAAAATCTCCATAGAAAATGTTTTATAAAACTTCTTTGGATGACAATTCCGAATTCAAAGTGTTAGACCTTTCAACCAAAAGAGGAGGGCCAAGAATATACGAAAATATTGATTTGCTTTCACTATATACAACCATTAGACCAATAACAGAAGAAAAAAAGATATGATGGATTTACTACCCTATATCCCACCAATTTTTCACAAACTTTTTATTTTAACTAAATACTAAAAATAAATTACTTAATTACAATGTAATGATTGTGAATAAAATGTTAATTTCTAACAAAAAATTTATTCTTGATGGTTTAAGTCATTTATAAGTCATGCAGTTAATTTTGAAAATGGTATAAGTCATTTCAACCTTTTAAAACCACAATACCTTTTAAAAATGGTTATAAATTTCACAACCATAATAAATACTCTTTTGTTGGCACTATTTAATTATCAAAATATTTTATTCCATAATACAAAAATATTTTTTAATCCTTTAAAATACAAACCTCTTAATATCTCGAGACATAAAATATATGACTTATACCACTATCATAATCAAGGGCTCATATGAATGGTATTAAGTATATTTAACCCATTTACAGCCAAATATAAACCACAAAAAAAAATTTAGAGATTTTATTATTTATTTATTGTTAGTAATACGAAAAAGCACAAGAATAAAAAAAAAGTACAAAAAAATTGATTTCCAAGATATTACAGGGGTGTGCCCAAATTGGCACACTGGCCAATTATGTGTGAAATTTAGCAAAACAAGTTTTTTCAATACAAAGGGTTTTTTTACATTTTTTGCAACACCAGCGGCTTCTGTTGTGACAGATCACACAACGCACACGCTTTGATAGCTTCTCAGGTACATGATCGGTGCCGTCCAGTTTTAGACCTTCGATATTTGAAGATGAAGGTCGAGCAGATTGTCTTCGGGAAACTTGTTGTAGGTAAAACCTAGCTATGTTTCGTCGAAACAATAACTGATCCATGTTGTCCTTTTTACTATGTAGATGCAATCGCCAGGCATTTGATATAGCCATATCAAGCATATAAGTGAATAAAACCCACCACCATTTTTTTCCATGGATGCTAGTTCTGTAGAGTGATATTGATTGGTCCATTTCATCTACTCCACCCATTCCCTTGTTGTAGTTTTGGAATAAATATGGAATTTGCATATCAGTTTTTTGTTTTTTTACTGAACACCACCTTTTTACATTTCCCATCGGCTCGTAAGAATCATAATTTGTTGCCATAGTGCAAATGCTGTTGTCTTTCCAGCGAACCAATAATAGTTCATTGTTCTTATCGAACCTGTAGTCGAACTCTGCTCTTGATTTCTTGATCATATCCTTTACACTTGTTAAAGGACATTTCTTAGTTCGATTTTCTCTAATGGTTCCGGTGGCACGGTAACCTAAACGGCGTAAATCAATTAAAAGATCGCAACTTGTAAAAAAGTTGTCAAAGAAGATTTTGTGATTTGGAGGATTTGTGGTCAATTTATTCAACAGCATTTTCACAACTCTAGTCCCTAAAGGCTCAGTAGTATCATTTGTTGATTTACCACAATAAATGTCAAATGAGTAGCAGTATCCATTGGAACTTGCAGCAACCCAGTTTTTAAAACCAAACCGAACAGGCTTACCTCGAATAAATTGTTTTGCTGAATGATGACCATAATATTTGACCATAGATTCGTCAATGGAAATATTTTCGTGAAAAACACCCCACTGGTTGAACTTTTTGATAAGAACATCTGAGAGTTTGCGTACTTTGAACATTTTATCGGTGGTGTTCGGAGCATCGTTATTATCAACAAGGTGCAAATTTCTTTTTATTTCCTTAAATCTATTCCTAGACATAGCCATTGACACAACATCTACTCCAATATCTTCATCTAAAGACCAATACATTTCTTCTCTCGGCAGTTTGTGATAACCAGATAAAATTAATATTGCGAGGAACGTTTTCAGCTCTGCTACAGTAATACTAAAGTTATGTCGATTATTTTGACAAGCATACAACTGGGAAAACTCGACAATCATTTGAAGAACTTCATCGTCGAAAAACATTTCAAATATTTGAACAGGAGTCAAGTCCTTCAATGCTTCTTTCATACGATTTTCATTGACCAATCGTTCATTAGATTCTGTGTAATTCGTCGAATAATTTGGAGTACTCTTTCGCCAAGCCGGTTGATTTTGACTTTGCAGTAGTTTGGTTCTAATCCGAACTCTTTTGGCCGACAATGGTTCATCATCACTACTGTGATCAGAATCCGTGGAAATACCCACAGTATGCATAAATACCTCGACTTCACCAGAAACGTCATTTGGCATAATTGATGGAGTTATATTATTATCAAACCCTTCTTCTTCATCAGTTACAACACTAGGCTCTGGGGGAATTATGACTAAATCATAATCCAAGGCATCGTCGTTATTTTCTATTATCATATTAATGGCTTCTTCTAAGCCTCGGAACTGATTTCTTGCACTATAATGTTTTTGCCGATTCATTCTTGCAAACTTACTGCACCTGTGAGCTTCAATGTGAAAGATCAACTAAAACTAAACTAATGAATGTAATACAAAAAACACAAATTTCGATTTTATTTGGGGACTCCCCGACTTATGCACTTAAGAGATATACACAAAATTATCTGTTTATGTTTTACAGCTGTACGAAATAACAACAATGTACATTTTGCAGTCGTTGACACAGTCGTGTGCTTCTGTTTTGCTGTGTGCAATATATTTTCACTTAGTACACTTCTGGCCGTTGTACCAAAATTGGCACAGTAATATTTCAGATATTATAAAAACATTTTGATTTAGTTTATCAAACTGAAAATGCTTGAAAAAGTTTCGTTATATATTAATATTGTAAAATTGTAAAAATATACGACAGTATACTTTACCAAAAAATTATTAAAATCAAGAACGTAGTTCTACCTCCACAGGTGTAAAAATGATGAAATTCAGAGCTCATTGCCAGATATCTAACATATTTATTTAAAAAGTTTAATACTCTATTTAATCACTAATATCCCGACTACTAAATATCGTAATGCTTTATTAACTAATATTAATACTTTTTATATAATCGTTTAATAAGTAGGTGTTCCCAAATTGGCACGGCGGCTGTAAATGGGTTAATATGTTTATTTAACACTTTTTTGTTAAAAAATTTCATTTATTGAAAAAAAAAAAGTACGAAAAGCAAAAGTACGAATAAAACAAATGTGCAACTGTGGCATAATAGTTTCTAGATTCATGTAAATACATTGTAGCCACCTAAAAGTCATCAATAAGTTGCTTAAGCATTTGACAGACTTTTCGTTCTTTTTTTGACATTAGCTTAAGCCAGCTTATGCATATTATAGTTGGGCCTAAAACTGGTTAAAATCAGAATGTATTGGTGTTTTGCACTGAAAAAAATCACATTGTTTAACATTAATAAATACAAAAGCGTTTAATTTTGAATGAGTTAACCAAATTTTAATTTATGTTTTTTGTTAAGACAGAGTTAAAAAGTAGCAACAAATGGTAGCACGTGAATATTTTATGGTTGTGAAAATTCCACACAAAAGCTTTTGGTAAAATATTAAGCTTATATTTAATTAAATTAGTTTTCTAACGATTCTTAGAATTAAGAAATAGTCATGAATTCTAACATATGTATGTGTATGTTGTGAAAATTCCGTACAAGCGATTCTTATGAAAAAAAATCTAACATATTCATTAAAAATGTTAACTGGTAGAGAAATCACACAATACAATAGCGCTTGTTTAGAAATGCGCATTACTTTTTCCAACCATAAAACAAATTTACGTTTATTTATTTTTCAATTTGAACTATTAAAACTAATTTCGTATTTTCCAAATTAACAATATGTAAATAAACTACATATTCATGCATGCGTACACCCGTATATAATTTTTTGTGAAAATAAAACAAATAAATGTAACACTTATTGCTTTGCCTTAAAATTGTTAAATGAAAGCGTGATTTATAATAATCTAATAATGGTTTTGGTTAAATATGGTTATATATTTTCAGTGTACTTATTTTATTACACAATGCGACATAAACCTGCTTTGTTGAAAGTTGGTATGCTACTGATTAAAAATATTACATGTTTTTTTTATTTGTGAGAGTCTCGTTGCAATTGTGTGAGCACACAGAACTCTGAGGGGTTTGCGTGGGTCTCTATGGTCATAAACCACTAAAGATATATTAATGAAATTTCACACATACAAAGCAGAGGTTTTTTGAGTAAAGTTATAAAGGGGGCTTGTGGGTAAGCCCCCAAAATTGGGTACCTCGGGCTTAAATTTTTTTTTTTTGGAATGTCAAGAAATTTTTTTTTTATAACTCAAATGTTAGATTTTTAAATTTAAATAGTCCTTGGTTGAAATTATTTTTTAATTGCTGGCCGACCTTATAATCGGTTTATTATTTTAAGGTGTTGGCTGCACTCCTGATAAAATTTGTAATAAAATATATTAAGTTTTGTTCGGATAGCCTCTGAATTGGGAAAAACTTCTGGTTTTTTCAGGATTTCCCCCAAAAAGGTGGTAAGGTTTTTTTGCTTATATAATTTCAATTTACTTCGGTACTAGCAAATTGTTTTGAACTATTTTAAAGAAAACCTATAGCAAAAACGAAGAAAAGAAAGACTGGATCAAAATTACTAACGGTTCTCCCTACAGCTCTAACCCAAACATAGACAATTTTGAAAGAAAAATTCCTCTAAGTACAAAGCACAAAATTTTAAGGTTTCAATTGTTGGCTACACATTCCGAAAACAAGATTTGGCAGCCTCGCGGTTGATAAAGGCAGGGTAGCCGTTTCCGTTTTAGGAAATCAGGTGTTAAAATAAAAAAAAAAAATATTAAAATTGTATCTTCATTTGATTATAAATAAGCTCTCTTATCTATTACTACGTTACGCACGACTTATTCACAAATAAAAATATTGAAAATAGAAAAATTTGCTGTATAAACAGTGAAGTAATTTTTTATTTGCGAATAGTTAACTCATGAAAGCAATTCCTGATTAACGTCACTATTTGCAAATAACCCGTATGACGTTGCCACTCCTTTTAAATATAAAATGTATTGTGCAAATTAATGGAAAATTTGCTCCCACATGGCATTAATTTAATCGGAAAAACAATTATTATGTTCGATCACAACATTAAACATTTGAGAAAACAACACTAAGCAATACAAACATTAAAAAAAAATAAAACTATTATTAAGTACATTTGCCGCATAAGCAATTAGTTAATTATTTGCGAAAAGGCTACGTATAAAAGTAGTATATGTCAGTTTAAAATTTTGTAAGGATATCTCTGTCCGATCAGAAGTTGTGTCAATTCCAATTCTATACTTTATTTCTTAAAAAATCAGTTTATCGTAAAATTTCCAGTTTTAATGGTAAATAGTTTTTAAGAAATGGAGCGTGCAAAAAATGGTTACGAAATATTAATCTAGAAGTCATATACTTTTCTCTGATCCCAATTGCTTGTACAATACTTATGCTATATGAGATCCAGAAACCTTGCCTGTTGATGAATTTTGTGCAATTTTCTCTGTAAAAATATTTGAATTATAAAAAAAACTTGTTATGACAGTTCAAGAAAAAATTTATGTCCGGGGTACCCAACTTTGTTGGCATACAAGCCTTCACGATAGGGATCTGATCGTCCACAACGTCAAAAACATCTCTGCTTTGTATGTACAAAATTTCATTAAGGTATCTGTACTGGTTCATGAGCTACCGAATTATATCCAGAATAAACAGTTTTCAAACAGCTGTGTAGCGTATTCAAAAATTAGTCCCTATTTTACACCCCAAAATTAAAAAAAAATCGTTTTTCGAAATTACTAAATTCATGATTTTTACTTAAATATCAGCATTTTAGAGTGTTTAAAGGTCGAACAAAAAAAAATAATTAAATAAATTAAGTACCTATACCATTAGTAGGCCAAATCTATCGAAGGGTTTTCCTCCTTTTTTGTAGCCAATGGAATTTTTATTTTTTTTCAAAGGTGTTTAGAATAAGTAAAAAAAAAATTAAATTATTTATTTTTTACAACATATTAACCCTCTATCTCATTTTTAAAGATTAAAGAATCAAGGGGGATACAACTGTATTTGTTGGCGAAAGAGCAAAGCAAATGATGTATTTTACAGTGGGTACATATGAAAATTGAAAAATTTTGAGTTAACTCTCTTTAGAGGAAGCAGTATGTATGTATGTATGTATGTATGTATGTATGTATGTATGTATGTATGTATGTATGTATGTATGTATGTATGTATGTATGTATTTATGTATGTATGTATGTATGTATGTATGTATGTATGTATGTATGTATGTATGTATGTATGTATGTATGTATGTATGTATGTATGTATGTATGTATGTATGTATATGTATGTAATAATTTGGTTATGCGTTTATAATTTTTGTTTAAAAATCTGATTTCTTTATTAAAACGTATGCATTTTTCAAGACTTTTTAATGGCGTTTATCCCTTAAATTTTTTTTAATTTATGTTCAAAATATGTATTTATGCAAGAACATTTTAAGCGCTTTTAAACCATTTTTCAATAGTTGGAAAACATCATTTATTGAAAAATAGTTTAAATGGTTTTTCCACATTAATAATCCGATTCTACCCAAACTACATAACAAGTTTTATATCTAATAAAGCGTTTTTAAGAAAAAGGATATATGACAGGACCTTAAGTCCAATTTGAAGGCCCCCAACCAAAAAAGTGGTTAAAACGAAAATGCATTGGTTTGCTAATTATTTAGCAAAGGGACACAAACCTATCTTGTTGAAAGGTGGTATGCTACTGATTTAAAATTTTTACATGTTTTGTTCTCTTTGTGAGATTCTCGTTGAGAGAGTGTATGTGCTCACGTACCCTTAGGGGTTTGCGTGGGGCTTTTATTCAAATTATCAGATTTTCTTTTGTTAAAAACATATTTTAATAAAACTTGAAAACACTTATAAAAATTAAAAAAAAAACCTTTTAAATTAACAAATATTTAGTTAAAATAGTAGTAAAACATTCTAAGAAAAACAACCTATAAAATTAGTTAAATTTACATCCCTAAAAGTGGTTCATGTGAATAATATATCCGTTGATTTGACATTTTCGTTTTTTTTTACTAAGTTTTTTATCAAGGCGAATCTATTTATCAGGTAAATGCGAGACGACAACAAGTACAACAATAAAAAACAACATGTATTTTGTTTTTGTTTGGTCGGCTGCCTCTGTCAAAATAAATTAATTCGTCTTAATTAATATCAAAGCAAAATGTAAAAAAATAGCTGTGTTCGCTTACTTTCGAAGGAGAAACTTCCAACATTTATGAACAATATTGCATTGAATTATTTTTTTTACACAATAATAATTTAAGGACTTATTGATCTTATGTGTTAAGATCCCTGAAAGATGTTAAAACGACCTACAATGTTTCTAGAGCTGCTAGGTGCATGACTAGCAAACAACAAAAAATAAATTTGTTAACTATTTTTAATTAAAGAACAAACCTAATGTGTTTTGTTTATTTTTACTAAAAAAAAAACGAAGAAAAAAATAGAACTAAAAAAATAAAAAGCAATTAAAATAAAAGCTCATTTAAATTGTTAAAATATTGTGAAAATTTGTGTTTTGTGTTATTGTGTTGTGTGTTTTAAAAATTTAAAATAAAAAATCAAAATAACGCCTTTTTTAAATAATTTTTTTTTCATTTCAATTTTGTTTTTGTTTTCAATATTGTTTCTAAATAAACAAATTTTGACAAAACCTGCCTCCAAAAACGTAAACAAACAACATTCAGCTGGGCTATCAACACCACCTGATATAAATTCGCCTTGTTTATTGTTTATAAATTCGTCTGTTATAATTTTCATTTCTTTTATCATTATAAATTTTCGTAGTTAACAAATTTACAAATATCCTCAAAGACATACAACTAATTATTTCAAAATTATAATACATAAAATGTAACCCACATGTAATATATAAATAAATCAGTCAAGTGCGAATAAGACTCATACACGTTGGGTTCCTTACTATCTTCAGTACAATTTTAAAAATGTACGTTGTTAATTTCAAGCCTTTTTTAAATATTTTTTGCACTAGAGCATAGTACTAAATACCCTGTGTAAATATCAAGTGTCTGCTTATAACGTTTAGGAGTGAAAGTCAAATTCTTCAAATTCGCGACATATAGGTAATGCCATTTTTTATTAAATTTATTTTCATTACTTGTTGTTACAGTAGATATTTAATTTTTAACATTTATATGTTATAAAGGCCATATTAATATACCTTCTGTGAAATATCAAGTGTCTGCTTAAGAGTCTACCTATTATAGTTCAAAAATTAGGCCATATATATATATATATATATATATATTACTATAATATAATGTAATATACCATCTGTACAAATTTGAAGAGTCTATATATTATGGTTTAAAAATTAGGACATATTCATTCATATCACGTCACTGTCGGAACACTAAAAACTAAAGGGTTTTTACTATTCATATAGTGGCCACAATAATACATCTCATCTAAAAATTTCAAGAGTCTACCTATTATTGTTCAAAATTTAGCAATTCACGTCACTATAGGAACACCCTTTAATTTTTAGGTTTAATTTTGCATACTTTTTTATAAAGCAAACATAGTTTTAATTACTGTCTGCAAATTTGAAGTGGTTGCCTGCTGCAGCACTAAAAATGAAGACATAAGCGCAAATAACACGTCATTTTCGGAACATCATATACGTGTTGCTATAGCGGCGACAGTTATACGCCTTCAGTGAAAATTTTTAGAGTCTACCCTATTAAGGTTCAAAACTTAGGCCATATACATGTAAATCACGTCACTATAGGAAAACCCTTTAATTTTTAGGTTTATTTGTTTATACTTGTTTATATAGTGAAATAAGTTTTAATTACTGTTTGCAAATTTTAGGTGTATGCCTCCTGCAGTTCAAGAAATAAAGATATAACGTGAATAACACGTCTCTATCGGAACACGCTATAAGTTTAAGTATTTGTTGCTATAGCGATAGCAGTTATACATCTTCTGCGAAAGTTTCAAGAATCTAGCTATTACGGTTCCAGAGATAAAAGGCGGTGACAGACGGACGGACGGACGGAAGGACAGACGGACACACATTGTAGCGAAAACCGTAAAAAGAAGAGAAAAAAGTGTTGTTGATCAAGAGTTAAGAAGATCAGAAATAATTAAGAGGCAAAAAGAAGAGATTGAAGATAAAAGTTAAATTCAGAGTTTTAAGATTATGTAGTGTACTCGTATGTATGTTTAGGTATTAATTAATTTATGTATTAATTTACGTTATATAAGACCCAATTCCTGTTATATACATACATACATACATACATACATACATATATGTTAATTGTAATTTAATGGGTTAATGGGTAAATTGTTTAAGTTTTATATAATAGTGAAATATGTATGTCAGTTTTATAACTTAACACGTATAACATTTAAGTTTTCAACTAAAGTGGGAAGGAATGATATGTATGTTTGTTACCATCTCCGGCTTTCTGATTAAATAACTTCTATTTATTATTGCTTCTTTCCATTCATATTCGTATTCTGTACACAAGATCCTGTTATGTATGTATGTAGATGTTAGCTTTAAGTAGTATTCAGGGTAAGAATAAAGAATGTGTTTTTAGTTCAGTATCAACCAGTGACTCGTGTGTTTCATTATTCTAATTAAAAACATATCACAAAAGTGATATCCTTGCGATGATTTTTCGCAAAAATAAAGATTTGATAAAGTAATATAACAATTGTTGTTAACCTACGACACCTTCTTCAGTTTTTATTCAATTTTGCGCATCGATCAAATTTTTTTTTCATTTTCTTCCGCCCATTCATTTGTCACGCCCACGCACGTTGTTAAATCCAAAGACGAAGTTGTTTTTTTTTTATTGATTTACATTTATTTTGTTCCTTTTTTGTATACTTGTTCCTTTTTTATTTATTTTAAATATTATCATTATTATGTATATAATTAAAAAATAACATTAACATAAGCGCCATAAGATGAGTGTTTGTGTCTGTGTTTGTTTGGGTCGGTGTATGAGTGAGTGTAAGTGTAAAAGAGAAAGATAATAAAATAGAAGTTTATGTAAATGAGTAAGTATTGCTTGCTCTCTATTGCTTCATTGTTTAATTGACTGATTGATTTATTGATTAAATCAATGTTATTTGAGATATTTAGTTTTATTCACTGTTTCCGTGTGTGTAAGTTTCCAAATTTAAACTAAATATCAAAGTGCATGTCCATGTGTGTGTCAAGTGTGCATTTTACAATAAATACATAAATAAGTAACATTTTATTTGGCAATTTTTATTTAATTTGATTTACTCTTATTTATTTTTTAAAAGTGTAGTGGTGGCATGTGTTTATTTTTCATATTTTTTTTACTCTCCATGCAGTTGACAAATAGATTTAAACCTAAACGTACATTTGTATGAGTGTATTAATTTATATGACGGAGCTTAATTCATGTTTTTAACAATACAAAATTTATTATTATTATTATTTATAAAAATATAAATGTTTTTTATTTTTAATTTTTTTTTTTTTGGTTTATAACAAAATGAGTTAAGGTGTGAGTCCTGCGTGTCAATGCATGTGTGGCGAAAGTTACTACACTACAATGGTTTTTATTTTATTTCCACTTTTTTATTTTATTATCTTTTTGTCCTTAAAAGGATTCTTATGTTGGTATTATACAAAATACATTAATTTCTTAGTATTAAGATGTTTTAATATTTATGCCTAAGTGCATTCTTATCCTCCTGTCGTTCGATGTGTTAAAGTTGTATTTATTTTAATAGAATTTTTTAATTGTTTTTATTTCTTTTTTTAATTAGAAAAACAAAAAGTTTGTAAAATATTTATAAATTAAATTAAATTAAAGTAAAATAAAATATTTATGAAATAGTTTTAATAAAATAAATTAAAATGTTTTAATGGCATTTAGAAATCTTCGGGAGCAAGGTCGAATCTTGGTGGGAAAGCCAAACCGTCCAATTGTGGTCGCATGGACATAGCACGGGGCTGCAGATTTAAAGAGAACAATAAATATTAAAAAGTTGTAGATACAAGGATGAAGAGAAACATTTTACAATAAATGCATGCATGAGTCAACAAAAAAAGAGAAAATATCACCAAGAGAACACTAACAAAAACATATTACTGAAAACGATACAACAATGCAGGACTCGAAATGAGAGGAAAAGTGTTGAGAAGTAGAGTAGAGAAATGGCTCTTTGAATATCACTGTGACAACTTTATTTGGGAAAGTGAAATGATTTTTGTTGGATATAGAAATGATTTTTACTTTTCTTTTGTTTTTATTTTTATTTGCGAAACTGCTCCAATGAGAGTGCGAGATAGTGAAAGGGGGACAAAGAACTCAACACGTTACAAGTGCAAGTAGTGATAGTTTGAAATAAATGTTGGTTGTAAGTATGTGTGTGTATTCAATGATTTGACAGAACGAAACATTGATAAATTTTATTTGGATTCTGGGGTGCAGGATTTGAGAATTTGAGGCTTTTAGCCCTTTGGCACTTACAAATGTAATGAAAGATTGTTTACTGGTCCAACAGATTTTTGCGACCACCTTTAGATGCTGCCGGCTGTTGTTGTACACACACACATACATATACAATAGTAATAAGTTTATTTTTATTATCGTTAAATTAATCAGAGAAGTTTGATTTGTAATTTTAATTCAGCTCGATTCCTACTGATTTGACTATGACTCTTTTTGTTTTTGTTTTTAGCGATGATATTGATGCTTTTGGTGATGAAATAAATTGGGTTTTGTAAGCTGGTTGTTTTTTTTTTTTTTTTTTGATTTTTTAAAATTTTTTTTCGATTTGGTTTAAAGTAATAAATTGAATGTAGAATGTTGCATTTCTTTTGTTGAAAAGAGATGCATAAAGCTTAAACTTATGATCTAGTTTCTCTTTTTTGCTAATTGAATCTCTATGTGGACCGTGTGAATCATTTATAGTGCCATTTTGCGTATTTTAAATCTGCATGAGGTTTGTTTTTGCAAGAGATTTAAGAGATTTGAAATAAAATAATAATAAAGAAAAGATGATTCGTTATTATTTGGCAAATGGTAGGCAGTTGATAAAAAGCATTCGTTTTTAGAGATTGATGATTTTTGTTTGGACACTTACCGCGGGGCTGGCACCTCGACCGACGGAACCGGCACGTCCCTTAGCGCGGAATTTGCTGATGGCTTGTTCAGCCAAATCGGCACGTTCTTCGGCTTCTTCAAGTTCTTGTTGGGCTTTGCGGAATTTAGCCAAGTTGAGGGCGGCGATTTCTTCGGCTTCTTCGATTTGCCTCTTGTATGTCTTGATCTTTTGTTGGAGTTTGTCAACCAAGTCTTGCATACGTTCGTGGTTCTTGCGGTCTTCTTCAGATTGGAAGCTCAATTCCTTAATGCGACGTTCAGATTTTCTGAGGTTCTTTTGGGCATCGGCGTGTCTTCTTTGCTCACCATCTAATTCGTTCTCCAATTCGCGGACGCGTTGTTCCAATTTTTGAATAGCCTTCTTGCCACCCTTAAGGGCATTGGATTCAGCTTCATCCAAACGGACTTGCAATTCCTTGATTTGTTGTTCGAGGGCCTTTCTGAGTTTCTCTTGGGTTTGAGCATGGTCTTGTTCAGCGCGGAGCTCATCGGCGAGGCGGGCGGCATCAACCATAGCCTTCTTGGCCTTCTCCTCGGAGTTCTTGGCTTCGTTCAATAATTCATCCAAATCAGAGTGGAGTGTTTGGAGCTCAGATTCCAATTTCCTCTTGGCAGCGGAGATGGAGGCATTTTGGGCGGAAACTTCGTTGAGTTGTTCGTGAGCATCGGCCAATTCTTGTTCGGCTTGACGACGACCGCGATCGGCTTGTTCGAGAAGTGTACGAGATTCTTCCAATTCGTTTTGGAGAGCGTTGGCACGACGTTCGGAAATGCCCAATTGTTCACGGGCATCATCACGGGCTCTTTGTTCTTCTTCAAGGGCGGTTTGGATGTCCTTAAGTTGTTGTTGGTAGCGTTTGATGTTCTTTTGGGCCTCGGCGTTAGCCTAATTATTGTAATAAAATGCAAAAATTCGGTACAACATTTGGGTATAAATCTTTGCTTAACCAAGACGAACTTACCTTGTTGGCGTGATCCAAAGCAATTTCCAATTCATTAATGTCGGCTTCCAACTTCTTCTTCATGCGAAGGGCCTCAGCCTTACCCTTGGCTTCGGCTTCGAGGGAGGCTTGCATAGAGTCAAGAGCACGTTGGTGGTTCTTGCGGGTGTTTTCGAATTCTTCTTCTTTCTCTTGGATGCGGCGGTCAATTTCTTGACGAACTTGAGACAATTCCAATTGAGCGCGCAATACCTTGTTTTCTTCTTGTTCCAAAGCGGCTTCAGCTTCTTCGAGGGCAGCTTGGAGTTCATCTTTTTCGGCTTCCAAACGTTTGCGGGCTTTTTCAATTTCGTGGATGTTGCGACCACCTTCACCGATTTGATCGAGCAAGTCCTTGACTTCATCGGCCAAGTTTTTGTTTTCACGACGGACAGCTTCCAATTGTTCTTGGCCTTCTTCGTAGGCACCCTTGAGACGGAACAGTTCGGTAGAATAGTTGCGGCATTCCTTTTGGGAGGCATCGAGTTCAGCTGCCAAATCGTCGACCTTGAGTTTCCATTCGCCAATAATCTTGTCGAAGGCTTTTTGTTTCTTTTCGGCAGCGTTGGCAATAGCGTTGGCACGGTCAACTTCCAATTGCAAATCTTCGACTTCGGTAGACAAGCGTTGTTTGGTCTTTTCGAGTCCAATACATTTTTGGTTGAGAGATTCGATGGTTTCCTCGGCTTCGGCCAAGCGAGCTTGCAACTTCCTCTTGGCTTCTTCCAATTCTTCAGAGCGGGCAACACCATCGGATTCGTATTTGCTGCGCCAGATTTGAGCTTCAGCGTTAGCCTTGCTAAGTTGGCGTTGCAAATCGGCCTTACCTTCAGCTTCTTCTTCTACTTGTTCGCGAAGGTTATCCAAGTCGTGTTCCAAGTTGCGGAATTTACCTAAGAGTGTAGCACGTTCGCGGGCTTCTTCATCAGCCAAACGCTTTGTATCTTCCAATTGGGTGGTAAGGGAGATCTTGATCTTAGACAATTGTGAAACTTGGGATTCGGCTTCTTCCAATTGGCGCAAGAGGTCAGAGTTTTCAATAGAAAGCTTCTTCTTAGCAGCATCGAAGTCGTTTAGAGTTCTGTTGGTTTCATCTAATTTGGATTGCACTTCGTTGAGGGTGTGTTGCAATTGCTTGGCAATCTTTTCTTGGGCAGCCTAGTTCGCAAATGCGAAAGGGACAAAATATCAATAATTAATTATGAAATTTGTTATTGAGAACAGTGTATTTTTGTAATGGCATTTGTCTGTACTTTATACAATTAGTGGTTTGTTTAGCAAGGATTTTAAATATTTTGGCAGGGATTAGTGCGGCAGGGTTATATTCACAAATTTCTAAAATGTTAAATACGCAGGTGTTGTAAAAAAAACTCATTAGATTCTTTATGTTCAAAGCAGAGCTACCAGAGATTTATCCGGAAATTCGAAATTCCCGAACTAACTCTCTCAAATCTACAATAATATTCAGCCAAATATACAGCGGCGGTTTACGATTCTAATATAAAGAGTCAAATGTTTTTATACCTTCTCGTTGGTAATGTGGTCAACACCAGCGCGGAGATCGTTCAATTGACCATAGTATTCGTTCTTCTCCTTTTCAGCCCTAGATTGGTAATGAAGTAAGTTTTTGGTTTAGTAAGATTGTGTTAAGTGTGTGCGGGATATAAGATTAAAAATTTTATTGATTTAAAATAGAGTAAACGTTGCCTCTGGAAAATTCATCTTGTAGCCGTTGGAAGAGAAATGCCGCTTTTAAAATTTCAATTAATTCGTTTTTGAAGAAATTTTAAATATCATAGTGTTTTGAGGGAGGATTATTATTGTATGTGATTTGTGTAAATTAAATTGTGATGATCCTTGCAAGGATTCATTACCTTATCACGAGATAGTTGATCGCAGGCAGAACGAGTTTGGTTCAACTCATTGTGGCAAGTCTGACGATCGTGTTCAGCCCTGTTATTTTAGGGAGAAATGTAAAGAAAATTTTAATATTTGCTTTCACTAAATACTAAAGAAACATTGAACACAATCGAGGACAATAAATCGAAATACGGCTGGCAGTACAGTTCTTTTTCCACAGCTGCAACTTTTGAAGAAACAAATTCGAAAGAAAATTCTTTAGAGGTTAGAATACTTACTTGGCCTTCAACTTGTTAAGTTGGTCAACTTGTTCGGCCATTTCAGCGATGGCATCATTGTGCTTCTTGCGCAAGTTAGCCAAAGTGGATTCGTGTTGAATATTGGCTTCTTCCAAATCACGACGCAATTTGCTGAGTTCGGCCTCACGCTTCTTATTGAGTTCAATTTGGGCAGAAGTAGCACCACCGGCTTCTTCAAGGCGTTCACCCAACTCTTCCAATTCGCGAGCCAAATCAGCACGTTGTTTCTCAGCCTTGGCACGAGCTTGACGTTCGGCTTCAACTTCTTCTTCCAATTCTTCGATACGGGCTTGCAATTCCTTAATTTGACGTTGGTGCTTGCTAACAACAACTTGTTCATCTTCCAATTTGGCGGTGATGGAGGATAACTCCTTGTCCTTGCGTTGGATGGTTTGCTCCAATTCTTTTTTGTTACGTTCCAAGTCAGAGACGGCTTCTTGAGTGAGTTTCAAGTCACCTTCAACCTTGCGCTTAGATTTCTCAATATCACCACGCAATTTCTTCTCGCGTTCCAAGGAGTCTTCCAATTCATCCAAGGTTTGTTCCAACTTGGCTTTAACCTTGTTCAAGTGGTTAATCTTGTCTTCGGCAGCTTGGAGTTCCTCACCAGTCTTTTGGTTGGATTCACCCTGCATCTTCTTTTCCTTGTTCAACTTGTTAATGAGTTCGTCCTGGTGGGCGATTTCATCGTTCAAGTTGCGGATTTGGTGGTCCTTGGTGGCCTTATCTTGTTCGGCCTTTTGAACGTTTAATTCCAAGTCTTCAATGTCCTTCTTGAGGCCAGAGATTTCTTGATCAGCCTTCTTTTTCTGTTGGAACAATTGGTTGCGGGCATCTTCCTCTTGAGTCAAGCGCTCTTGAATGTCCTATTAAATGAAGAAATTTTAATGTACAAAAAAAATTTGTTTTAGAAAAGAGAGTTTTTTTGTCAAATCTATATTTAGCACAAAAATTTCTATTAAATTCAATAACGAAACTTGTTCCGTTTAGTTTAGTTTTCACAAACACAAATTTATGAGATTTAAATTATATGCTTCACATATTTCCACAATTCATTAGTAAATTTTTGTCGGTTAGATTTATAATTATTTTTATTAATCCATTTTACTTACGCGCAATTGGTTCTCGAGGTCGTTCTTTTGTGCTTGGAGTTTAGAACATCTTTCTTGGTAATCTTGCAAGGCACCCTTTTCACCAGACAAAGAGTCCAACAAGGCAGTCTTTTCAGCTAACAACTTAGCGTTAAGAGCTTCCAATTCCTTGCGTACCTTAACTTCAGCAGCATGAGCTTCTTCAGCCTTCTTAGCCTTCTCTTCAAGACGCTGTGAATCAGAATTAGAAGATTTATTAGTAGATTCAGAAGTAGTGGCTGACGTAGGCACGGCGGCTGGTTCAGGTTCTTGTGGAGCAGGAGCTGGTGTAGTTTCAGAAGCTGCTGGCTCTTGTTGTTTTTCTTCTGCTGGTGCTGTTGCTGCTGCTGTTGTGTCCTCAGTAGTGGCGTTATCGGAAGTTTTTGTTTCAGCTGGTGGTGTAGTTGAGCCAACTTCGTCACTTTTTTCGCTTTTTTCAGATTTTTTCGTTTTCTTAACTTTTTTATCTTCAGCCATTTTAAATTAAATAAAAAATACGGTTATTTTGATTCTCGAAAACTCTCTTAAAACTGTTTAAAATTTCACAGTAAAAGTGATTTTGCCTTTTATTCGAATTCGAATTTAAATTTAATTGATTTGGTTTTTGATCAAGCTTTTCAAAACGTTTAGTTAGCTGCAACTAAAGAAGCTTAAGGAGGATCGTTTAAATCGTTTAGATGAAAAATAAATAATGTTCGCTTTAGCCCAGGTAACTATGAGATCCGTTTAGCTACTGGTCAACAACTGGAATGCTAGCAATTAAAAAGTGCTCGATGAATTTTGAAAAAATTAAATTAATTCAAATTAGCAACGCCCAACAATATCAAATCAAATTATGTATCACTTGAGTGTTTATATGGGTGTGTGTGTATGTGTTTTGAGCACTTACTCATAATTCATGCACACTTGGTATGCTTCATCATTTTCAGAATTTCTTTAACGATCATGCTAAACGATCGATATGGCACAGGTGTGTTTTTTCTTCAATTTCATCTACAGCCATCTCTTTTCTTCTTGCAACTTAATGGAAATGTTAATGATGAGAATTCAATAGAAAATCCTCACACACACTCAAACAGATTATTTATTAAAATTTATTTGAATTCTAGAAACGGTGGTATTTGTGCGGATTTAATTTCGGTAATTATTAATTACTCATCTTGTATAAAACTTGTATCACATCAGAAATTCTTGTGTTTATTTTTGCACCCCTTTTGAGTAGAAATGTGGCAAGAAACAGTACGTTGCTAATTGGGTGCGGTAGGCATATGTATATGTAAGACCTGGTGTTCAGTACATTAGTTTGGGTTGCCAATAGTTTAGCAGTTAAGGGGGCAAGAACAACATTACACTTGTTCACTTTGTTAATTAATTAATAAAAAATAAAAAGAAACAAAAAATTGCCAGAGGTTAGGCCAACAAGAAATATTTATGGCTAATATTTCTGTATGCGTTCGCATACATGGCGCTGCCGTTCATGGCTAAATTCATAAAGACTTAATAGTTTTGTGCCAAAATACCATTTCCTCAACTTATGCTTGCGTTGTGGGTAAACTTTTCTTCCAGATAAAAATCTTTTTTGTTCCGCCACGGTCTGTGCTGGTATGAAGCGTAAGTGTGTATGTATGTATATGTAGGCCATATTCATTATTCAATTCAAAACTAAAATAAATTTTGTATTTATACGATGGTGAGTTGTAGTTCTTAAAATAAATTTAATTTTTTTTTTTTTTTTTTTTGTAAAAATCAAATCAATAATAATTTAGTCATCATAAATAAGTCACCGTCATAATCAATGTGATTAATTTATGATTTTGTTTTTGTTTTTTATTTTAGCCAAAAAAAATGGCGTAGGCGGGGCAAATTTTAAAATAAAATTTAATAATTTCTATTTCTATATTTTTTCAATAATTTACAATGAAAAAAAAAACATTGTAATTGAAATGACCATTTGATAATTAAGTAGATAAATGTTATTTGCAACAACAGCTGCTTAATATGATTTGTTGTTGTTTTGCCACGAGAAAATTTAAAATATTTGAGGGTCTTCTTATACTCATACAGTCGCACAACAGATTACGCAAAATATGAGTTGATACATTTTTTTCTAACCACAAGCTTATTGTGAGTCTATTTAGGAGTGAGCTGCGCACCTTGTGCCAATATATCAAACAGTTTTCTAATGCCTAGCACCTCAATATATTAATAAATTTATGATTTTTTCTTTTTTGGTTTCTAGCAGGAGGTTCAACAGCATACAGCTAACGAGGCACTCAGTTAGTCTGATTTGTTGCAATTCCAAGAGCAACAACACATCTACATTATCAGCTCCTGCTCATCTTTGGGTTTGGTGAATACTTGAAGACATGAATACTTACAGCAATTTCATCTTCAACACGAGACACATTGAGCAAAGGCTTGACCTTTTGCCACAATTTGTACCAGGGCCAGGTACGCAATTGCAAGTATTTGCGCAAGTTGCGTTGGACAACCTTGAGGGCAATACGTTGCTCTTGCAATTTCTTGAAACCCTTGCGGGCCAAGTAACCACGAGCCCAAGCTTGCATCCAGGACATGATCTTGCCCAAACGTTCATCACGGAATTCCTCCATTTGACCCAAGACACCAGCACGGAAGAATACCTAGATATTTGTCAACATTTCGATAGCAAACAAACACAATTACGGGAAAGAAAAAAACTAAATGTTAACATCAAAATTTCGATTATGAATTTTTAAATTATGGCCCAGTAAAGTTCACTTGGCTTCTAGCCATACTTTGCTGGACCATATTTAAATTTTTGCCCAAGCATAATTCTTCAAAAACACTTTTTTTTGTTTGAAAGAGATTAGTAATTTCCTCAGTTTGAAGAGGAGACTAAGAAAAGTTAGTGAGGAGAAACAGAACACATTTAATAACAAATAAAAAGGACACAGAACACATTTACATAAATAAGAGAGAGAGAGAGAGAGAGAGAGAGAGAGAGATGTGTTAGTATACAAGTAGTTTCCTTTTTTGTTTTCCTTATAAAAATGAGTCCAGATTATTTATGGATGGATGATTTATGTACAAAATGGAAATGAGTTTTAATTTATATTTAGCTGATTAATTGATTGGTTGATTGGCAAGTATATTGTCGATTATATACCTTGGTGCGACCCAGGCGATATTGATCTTCAGGCAAATCAATGTATTTTAATATAATTTCAGTGGCCTTGATATCTTTGTCAACACCCTTTATTTGCTTAGGACACATGATCTGGTAGCTGTATTGGGTTTTTCGATCATGGTTAATTAAAAATGCATTTAATTTATGTGTGGGCATATGTGTGTGTGTGTGCATTTTGGGATGCAGGTATAATGCAATGAGTTTATAAAATAAATGAAGAAAAAAGTTTTTATAAATAAAATAAATAATTTTAACTACAAAAAAAGAAAATCAACAAAATTAAAGAAAACTACTTAAAGTTATTTAAATCCTCAAGAAAGGATTGGCCCGTTTTTAAGGCTTTATCCGTTTAGGGATTTCAAAATCAAATAAAATGAAAACAGAAACAGAAACAAAAAAATAAATATAAATTTTTTGGGGAGGGAGGATGGGCATTCAATATTTTATTGTGTTAAGCCCAGCGGCGCTGGCAAGTTTTCAAACTTGTTTCAAATGGTGTTGGGATTTAACCTAATGACAACAACAGGCAATAATGTTTGTGTTTGTGTTTGTGTATGTGTGTGTGTGTGGTTTTTATGTGTTTAATGAAGAATATCATTGTTTTTGGAAGTAGCAATATTTAATGAATATTGGAGATGCGTGCCTTAGTGTTACCCAAACGGTATTGATCTTCGGCAAGTTCGGTGGATTCAACTAAGATCTTGGTGCATTTCTTGGGATCATCAACGCCCTTGATGCCTCTGGGGTTAAGGATCTGGTAACTACATAATGGCAATAGTGTAATAATGTTGTGTGAATAAAGTGCATAAATAATAAATGAAATCAAAAAATTAAATGCAAATATTTTATATCTACGAGTTCAACCAAATTTAATGAAAGTGTACATAAATAATAAGTCGGTGTAGGGGTATTGGTGCGGGTGGGGGTGGAGGTGAAGGTGGCAAAGTACAAATTAATAAATTGCATACAACCCTTGTTTCTTTAGATAACAGTGTGTAATAAATGTTTTGAAAATTAAGTTACTACTCGTTCTTTTCGAGTGCTTTAAGAAACTTAATATGTTGTATAGAGAGCTTCAAAAAAAGACCTTTGCTTTCCAAATGCTTTTATAGGTCTCTTCGTGAACTAGTTAATAGCAAAAGAAGCCCATTAGACAGTATCAAGTTCTTACACAGGCCTCTTAATCTACAAACGTACATACATATACATACATATGTAGTTGGAAAAAACCATCACTGTTTCTTGTGCTTTATTAGGTCTTTTCGTCTAATAATAAATAGTGTTTTTGTTTGCTGTTGCTGTTGCATGATATTGAATAATGTAATAAAGTGAATAGATATTGTTGTGATAACATGCCTTTGTATTACCAAGACGATATTGATCGGGGTCTAGTTCAGTGGATTCAAGAAGAATCTTCGAACATTTTTTGGGATCATCAACGCCACTAATACCTTTAGGGTTCAAAATTTGGTAGCTAATTGTTTGGATGGGGGAGCAAAATAATAAATAATTAATAAAATCAAATGAAGAATAAATAGCTTCATTGTTCAAAACACTATATTGTCGTAAATGTTTTTGTATATTTAATAGTATGTGTGCAGTATGCATTCGCATTCGTATTCATATTTGTATGTGATTCTGATTCTGATTCTGATTGTGGATGTTGATGTTGATTGTAATAAAAATATATCAACATGCCTCACATGCAGAGGAAACTATTTTATTTTAATAACAATTTCAGTATCATTCTCATCATTCGAAACCGTTCATTTCTGATATAACGGCTATTTTTCGAGTCTTGAAAAAGGGGGAGTTCAAAAGTTTTCAAACTGACAAAAGTTCTCACAATTCAATAAACTTTTATTTAAATAATTATATTTTTAGGAAAAATATCATGCCTTGGTATGGCCGATACGATACATATCGGGATCTAGAGGAGTTGAACCGAGAATAATTTCAGATTGCTTCTTGATATCAGCAACGCCTACTATGCCACCTGGATTAATAATTTGATACCTGTGGAACAACACAAACATAGAGTGTTAACATAAGGTGAATGTGTAACATTGTGCAAACATTCGGTGAGAGTGAGTAAGTGAGACAGTGTACGCAGAATACAGTACAAAAAATTTCTTACACAATTGATTGATGTCAATAAGAATAAAGAAAAGAAGGTTTCACCGCTGTTAGATTTTTGGGAACTTAGACATACTGTGCAGAAATTTAAACGTACTACATATACAGTCAAATCTATACAGTTAGAGCCGCATTCATTAAAAATATTCTCGGCTTAGTGAAAATATTTTTTATGAATTTGGTACAAAGTGCACTAAAACTAAATACTTTGAGAATCTTTACACTTGGGGAATACAGGAGGGTTAAATAATGTAAATGGTGTTATCTCAAAAATATTAAGGTTTATTCATAAATTTCTACAAAAAAACAAAAAAAAAATAACACTGTTCCTTGATGAAATCCTCCCTAATAAAATTGATTACGAAATGATGATATCACTGTCCTGAATCTTTATCAATTAAAAGTTTTTTTTTTTCAATCACGTATATTTTTAGTTTTTATGTTAACACTTTATTTTTTGTAAAAAGCCTCGAAAATCTTCAAACATTTAAAAATTTATCAATCTATTGAAAATCATCCTCAAGGATGTTGCAAATATCATCTTTAAATATGACCATTACGATCAACACATTTTTATATTGAATCCACTAAAATTATCCTTATAACGGAATCTTTTTGATGTTCTATTTTCGACAGTAATTAAATTGTCGGATCTGGCAACTCTACTATCACTAAAGTTCCGTATATTATTAAATTCGAAATTGGAAGCATCTTTAAAAATACAAAATTTGGCGTATTGTAAAGATGATAAACGCCAATTAGGCTTAGTTTTAGTTTTTATATGAATATTTTCGGTGGATTTCCATTTCAAAATAAAAAAAAAAATAAATTATTTATGTTGTAATTGAAAAAAGAACATCGTCAAATGAAAAAAAGGACAAAAATATATCCAGCTGACAGATGACTTCAACAATTATTATACTCAAAAGAATGATTATTTTCAATAGGAAAAGTGTCTTATGAAAAAATAAAGTGAAAAAGTTGGATAATAATTTAAAATCACGATAAAGATTCGGAACACTAATCTCAGCATTTCCATATCAATTTTTTTTAAAGAGGTAACCAGAGTTACCAGTCTTTTCGGAACCAGAGTTACCAGTCTTTTTTCTCTAAATCTATTCGCTGGCCACAAAGAGTGGCGGCAAGTGAAAGAGGTAGTGAGCGGCAACGAAATGTTATCAACATTGAGAAACAAGTGAATTACAAATAAAGTGAGTACACAAGGTACAGCACCAAGGAGTACAAATACTACACAAGAGATAAGGACTATTACTGGGGGAATCTCTATATATGTATATTAGGGGTTATATTGTTGATATAGCTTGCGTGCCTTGGTGTGGCCAATACGGTACATATCGGAATCCAAACCGACAGATTCCAAACACTTGGCTGCGGCATTCTTGGGTTGTTTTTCACCAGCCATAATAGCTGGAGCCAAAATCATATAACTGTATAACGAGGCGTAAAGAAATTAAAGACTTATTTTAATGAAACAAATTTACCAAGAAACTAAAACTAAAACTAAAACTAAAGCTAAACATCTACGATGTATCTAAGTGAATAAAATGGTAACTGCTACATTGAACTATAAGTAAACAATGTTGGCCCTAGACACAAATGCTTACAATAAGTTGTATGTCACACTTGTAAACTTTAATTGATTAACTTACCGTTGCTTGAAATCAGAGTATACCATTCTGTTGGGGAAACCTTTACGGCAAATACGAATACCTTCAAGTACACCGTTACAAGTCAATTGATGCATTACCAAGTGAGCGTCTACGAGACCAGGTTGTTTCATTTCGTTGGGAATAATACAACGTACGAAATGAGGTTGTGTTGAGCGCAAGGTGGTCATCAAGCTGTTCAATTGTTCTTTGTAGGCCGAAGATACAGTAGCAAAGCCACCACCCTTCTTACCACGACCGCCCTTAGCTTGTTCACCGCCACCAGATTGGCCAGGGTGATCAGCGAAGATTTCTACTAACAATTTGTTTTGGGACTTCTTGAATTGATCGACGACAGTGTCGTTCAAGGGATCCTTGTTCTTTTCCAACCAACCAGTAATGTTATAGGATACACAGCCAGCATAATGGCCAATAGCGAAGTGAGCAGCTTGCTGACCAGGCTTTGGTGGTTTGGGCTTCTGGAAGGGAGCAGATTTGCCCAAGTGAGTGTTAGTCAACTTTTCAGCGAATGTTTGATCAGTAGCCTTGGGGAACATAGATTCTTCTTCAAGGATGGACAAGATACCCATAGGCTATATTTTTGGAGAAAAAAGTAAGAAAAAAAAAACAGATATTAGTTTTTGGCCTTATTTCTGAAACAGAATATGGTTAGATTCTTTTTACGACTATTTAACAATTTAACGAGCCACTTTGACAAAAAAAAAATAAATAAAATATAATATAATTAGAAAATATTTAGTACGGATTTGAAAGATACTTACTTACCAATTAGTTAGTTGTTCATTTAGAAAGCTCAGAAAGATAGTTTTGAAAGATTTTTAATGACTATAAATGGCGAAACACTTAGAATTATGATTATTTTGAACCAACAACAATAAATTAACATTGCGTGAGAGTAACGTTTCTTGCATAGTTAGAGCGTGAGGGAGTGGGAAAATAGGAGTGAGTCAGAGTGATAGAGAGTGAAAAAGGACAAAATGGTAGTATATAAGATATAAGTTTCATTTAAAAACGTTGGCTCCTGTTTTAGTAACAAGCTTTAGTTTTACTTTTCAACGCTACAATTTGTTTAGAAGAGTAGTTTGTTTTTAGATTTGAATATAAAAAAAATGAGAAAGTGTAGCACTGATCAGTCAGTGGCCAGTTTCCTCAGTTGTATACCTTCTCGATCAACTCAATACACATTTGCAAATCCATGCCGAAATCAATGAAAGTCCATTCGATGCCTTCACGTTGGTATTCTTCTTGTTCCAAAACAAACATGTGGTGATTGAAGAATTGTTGCAATTTTTCGTTAGTAAAATTGATACATAATTGTTCGAAACCGTTAAACTGTATGCCGGAATTAGAACAATTTTCGAATTACGGATTAGTTATGAATTTTTGGGAATTTTCGGGTTGGTGGTTGGTGGTTGGTAGTGGTAATGGAATGGGAAATGAATGAATGAATGGAGTTAGTGATTACACATGTGATCGTACATTTATTTTTTTGTCATTGATGAAATTAAGGAGTCAGGCGCTTTGAGAGCACTTTTATGTGGGAAACATTTGAGTTGTGTCTGGTTGGATGGTAGGACAAACTTGATTTCTCATTATGTGTAGATTTATCAAGTTTTTGTTTTTGGATTTTCAAGGGGGGATTTTCTTTTGTAAAAAAGCCAAACATTAAACACTTATCACTTAAGTCTTGAGTTTAAGTGATGCGGCTGAATAAACCCCGGGATAAAAAAGGAAAATATAAAATCAAGCATCATAGATAAATTCATGCCTTTCATTTTATTTCATTTCATTCCATTGCTTGTTTGCATTCGATTATTATATTACAGTCTTTTTTCTTAATTTTGGTTTTGTTTTTAAGGACAAACCTTTTCAATCAAATCAATACAGGCCAACAAATCCATGCCGAAATCAATGAAGGCCCAGTCAATGCCTTCTCTCTTGTATTCTTCTTGTTCCAACACAAACATGTGATGGTTGAAGAATTGCTGCAACTTCTCATTAGTGAAGTTGATACACAATTGTTCGAAACCATTGTACTAAATATTTAGAAGTTTCGATACAACATACATATAGTGTATAAAGACAGTGAGTGACAGTATAGACAGTCCAAGATAGAAGAGAAAGTTAAAGATATTTATATGAAATTTATTTAGAACAATACATAAAGGCTAGTGCTATAGATAAATAACTGTGGAAAGAAAGTCTTTGTTTACGTTCGAGTATGAGTGTTTTTGTAGTTGAGAGCGTGCAAAAGAAGTAAGTTATGCTAGAAGAAGAATAACATCAACAATGCCTGCCACTGATGTCTCAATTTCAAGTGGCATACAAATGTTCCCACTCCGTTTTTGGAATGAAGAACAGATAGAGACAGTATAAATTCGTGGCCCGTGGTAATAGTTAAACGTTTTATTTTTCACTTTTGTTGAGTTGCAATAAAACAAACCTTTTCAATCAAATCAATACAGGCCAACAAATCCATACCAAAATCAATGAAGGCCCAGTCAATGCCTTCTTTCTTGTACTCTTCTTGTTCCAACACAAACATGTGATGGTTGAAGAATTGCTGCAACTTCTCGTTGGTAAAGTTGATACACAATTGTTCAAAGCCGTTGTACTATAATTGGGTAACATTCAATACATACATAAAGGAAACATTCATTGTGTGCATTTTTGTTGGTGTTTTGACAGACAATAAAATTGCTGAGTGAGATTGTGGACATACATACGGGTGCATATGGGTGCATATGTATATTTAGGTGCTTTAAATGTAGGGGAAGTGCTTTTCTTGTTGCTTTTAAATGCATACATATTTACACAAAATTTACCTGTTTCCGTTTGACTTGTAGAACTTTAAGCATTTCCTACAACCCATTTGCGTTTCATTTCAAATGAATATCGTACATTTCTAACAAAAATAACAAGTGGATGTGCAGACATTAAGAAATATTATGTGCTTTTTTTAAAGCTTTATAAAGTCAAATCTATACTGCTTTTGCAAGTATGCATAATTTGACTTTACAGTGCTTTCACAACTGCACGAAACAGTTTTTCAGAATAAAAATGGCATTCACACACATTGAGGACAGAAAACTAACATTTAAATTTGTAATTGTCATTTAAGCACCTTTTCAATCAAATCGATACAAGCCAACAAGTCCATACCGAAATCGATAAAGTCCCAGTTAATACCTTCTTTCTTGTACTCTTCTTGCTCCAATACAAACATGTGATGGTTGAAGAATTGTTGCAACTTCTCATTGGTGAAGTTGATACACAACTGTTCGAAGCCGTTGTACTACAGAGAGTAAGTGTGAGCAAGTGAATTACTGAGAAAAATAAACTTTGCAACGCAATATTGGAATAAGGTAGGTAGGAAGTTGTTTCTTGAAATATCCCCATACGTTTTTAAAAGTGGTAATTGTGAATGGTTTGGGATGAGCAGATTATAAGAACCAAGTCCTCTTATCTGTTAATCCTAGCACTTAACCAATAATAAACTTATGATGACAGACGACACATCATAAGATTTTCATAAAGTGCGCTAAGTGATAAATGTGTGTGTATATGTGTATGTGTGTTTGTAGGTGTGAATGTATATGTGTAAATGTGTATGTTTGTGTGTTTGTATATTGGTAAACGGGAAACTTACGTCGAAAATTTCAAAACCAGCAATATCCAATACACCAATGAAGTGTTGACGCTTCTGTTTAGTGTCCAAAGTTTCGTTACACTTCTTGACCAACCATTTGAAGAGACGATCGAACACACCCTTACAGAGAGCACCGATGGAGTTGGTGACTTGTTGTACATTACGACCTTGGGTGACGAATTCGTTACCGACCTTAATGCGGGGCTTCAACAAGTTCTTGTACAATTCAGCTGTGTCGCAACCGAACAATTTGGCAACACGGCCACCTTCTTCTTCACCATCTTGTTCAGCCTGTTCTTCGCGACCACGTTGTTTGAACTTCATGCCACCCATGTGCATAACAGCAGCAGTGATCCTATAGACATCTTCCTTTTCTTGCTTAGTGAAGCCCAAGATATCGAAGGCTTGCTGTATTTTTTATTTTTGTTTTTTTTTTTTTTTTTTGTGGGAGAGAGATTAAAAAGTTTGAAATTAGAAAAAAATCGTTTGTGGTTTGCTGCTTTTAAGGTTAAGATTTTGTGGGTGTAAAAAAGGCAGTTGTCAAGCGGTATATCAAGTTGAGTTTAAGGTGAGTTAAAAGTTTTTTGTATTCTGTGAGAAGCATGCCTAATTTATATTAAAAATAATTTTGCTTAGTTTAAGATTTAGTAAAACTTCAAGCGTTTATTTTCTATATTTGTTAGTCACTTCGAATGGTTAGTTTCATTTTAGCTTACGAGTATTTACACCTAAACATATGTATAACATTCCTCTGAACTTTATCTTTACAATTAAATCAATTTTAAAGGATTTTTACTTAAATGTAACTGACATTCCTTAGCGTTTCTTTATTGTATTTTACATTAATTACAAAAGTAATGAGTAACAATATTCCGGAATTTAAAAACAAAAAATAAGATTTTATGAAAAAAAAAAAGTAAAAATAAAATGTCGGGGAAGAAGAGAAGGATTCTAATTTACATAACGTGCATTCTGTAGTCAAATATGTAGGATGTTGAAAAACAAAAACTAAAATAAAATATAAATAAAAATAAAAATAAAAAATAACAAAAATAACAAGGAGTTTTTAATTTAACGACACGATCAAGTATTCTATTGATGGTCAGTCGTTGGTTTCTACTTAGTTGACGAAATTTTACTCAACATCAAATGAGGAATTTTCTCTTTTAACATGCCTTTTAACTCGAAAAAATCATTCCACTTTGATCATTGATTTGCAGATCTTACTGGAGCTTTGAACCAGGTCAAGTTTTACAAATCTTTCGAACACATACATACATACATGGGGAAAATAAAGGATGATACCAAATCCATCAAACATGAACTCTTATTTTGCTATCTTGTGTTTTTGTCTTCTGCTTCATTCAGATGGAGAGAGCGAGAGAGAGAGACAGACATAGATATTTTAAGAGTTCAAAACAAAGAAAGGTCAGGCCATACACAGTTCAAAAGGTTTTAAATTTGTTTAAAAGAAAACACAGAATCAAACTGAAAACTAAGTGTAAGTATTTAAGTGAGTGTGAGGTGTTGTACAGGATCTGGTGAGGTAGAGCGAGCCATCATACATAGACTGGCCTTTATTCTACGAGTACTTGGTGGAAGGTTGGTTGGTGTATTATGTTTATATTGGTTTTTGTGGTGGTAGTTGTTTTTAATACCCTGACATTTTGGTGAAACTTACATCGGCAAGCTGGAATTCTTCACCGTCATCCATGTTGGGTACAGTGACTTTGCCCTGAGATACGTTATAGTAATCGTAAATGTTGTCCGACAAAGAGCACATATCTAAGTCACGAAAAATTCACAAGTTTTAAGTTTTTCTTTAATTTCATTTCATTTCATTTCACAACAAAAAATAAACAACAATGTTTTATTATGCGAGACGTCCATGTTTGCACTTAAAACGCATTTCAATGAAAACATACGTACATACATACATATCTCTTAAATGATTCTCTAAAAGGACAATGATGGTGGGATGGTGTGTGGTTGTGTGGGTGTGTGGGAGTGATCATCTCAAGAATTATCTACACAGAGAAAACGTCCGGAATATACCAAATCCAAGTTAGGAGCGGGCATTTTTTATTTGTGATTATTCGGATGCAGTATTTGCTTTTGATTATTGCGGCAAAACGTCAAAATCCCAGTGTCTTTTTAAGGAAGAATTTCAAATTAAATTTTGTAAGTTTTTTACCCTTGAACAACCCAAAACTGAGCCCTGCTCCTAACCCGATTTAAGACAATTACTTCTAATTTTAGTGTATTTACATACATACATACGTATTTCTCAGAATAAGCTGGGACAGGAGAATGTATAAAGATACAGACAGATAGGTTGATAGATAGAGAATAAAAGAGTGAGCTTAAGAGCGTAAATAAGAGAAAGGGAGAGAGAGCGAGATAGATAGATAAAAATAAATAAATAATCTATATTTGATTAAGAGAGATAAATACGAGTATATCGAGAGCTATATATTGCGGGAAACGATGTTTTAAAAATCAAGAGATAGAAATTCCGGAATAAATAATGAAAATTATTTTTTTTTTATTTACAAAGGAGTAAACAAACTTAGTATAATATATAATAAATATTTACTAATTTATAATATTTATATATTGTATAATCAAATACAATCTTGTGTATTGAAAAAGGTGAGAGCCTTTCTGGAATAAGAAATATTTATAAAACGAGACAAGAAGAATATAAGGGAGTTTGAAGAATAGGTTTTATATATAAAATATAGAGATTGTTTTCAACTTTTATTTATATGTATATCAATTACAGGGCTCTAGGGTTTTTGGGCTAAAATTATTATAGGGTTCTTCTTTTGCGTTTTAGTCAATCAAACCCAACTTACATCGGTTAATTCAAATTCTTCACCATCATTGACACCGGGTATCCTGGTTTTACCCTGACATATTCCGGGATAATCACCAATACGTGGTGTTAAAAATGTCATCTCTTTACCATAAAATACATTCGTAAATATTTAGATACAGATAATTTCAGTAGATCATAGTTGTTTATGTTAAATTTTATGTTAAAACAGAAATATTATTCTTCGTTCATATATACAAAAATCGTAGACGACCAAAGAAATAGTAGCGGCGAGTGAGTGAGTGAGTGAGTGGAATAAGAAGTTGAAAAGAGAAAGTAACAAAAAAAAAAAAAAAAAAAACAAAAACTGATATTTCTGAAATACAACCAGAACCTACATATATATTTCTTTACTTTGCTATCGTTTTCTCTTTCTATCTGAAATTGTTAGAGTGTTAAAGCGTATAAAGACTTTCTGAGATGATTTTTATCTTATTTTGTTCACTTCTATCTACGAGTTCTAAATAATTAAATTTTTGTATCAACTACAATATTGATAATTGCTGTTGCTGCTGCTTAAATTGCATTAGAGGCGTTAGATTAAAAAAAGTTATAAATTTTATATAAAAAAAGAAAAGAAAATTACATCGGTAAGAAGGAATTCTTCAGCATCATCTATACTGGCAACAGTAACCTTGCCCTGAGAGACAATATGGTAATCGTAGACGTTATTGGACAACAAGCAGTATTCTATATAAAATAATATCAAATGTTATAAGAGTGAGTGAGTGTTTCGGGTAAAATTTAATTGTTTTCAAGAAAGAAACTAAAAAAATAAAAAAATCTTTAACCAAAAGACGTGGTTAAAAAATAAGTGTTTACATGTCTATGAGAAAAGGGTCAATTGACCTCAAGTCTACATGAAAGAAAGAAAACGACAAATATTTATACAAGAGAGACTATTGAGAATGAGAGAAAATGAGGGTGATAGAGATAGAGATGAAAACAAAAGAGTATACCTTTAACACCGGCAACGGAACCAGACATGATCTGGTAGAAAATATGGTAAGAACGTTCCAAAGACTGTTGAGAGATGACACGAGCCTTTTCCAACAAGTCTGAAAGAAGCAAAATTAACGGAGAGAGAAGAAATAAGTTAAGTATAACATACACTATTCAATTTAAACTTAATTTATACTTACAAGTTTCAATATCAGCACCAGCCAATTTACCAGTGGGACCGAAATGAATACGAATAAATTTACCCTAAGTACCAGGAGAGAAGAAAGAGAGTGTTAAGTATATGCTGAGAAAAAAATGAAAAAAAAATCGGACAAAGTGTTACTTACGAAACGAGAAGAGTTATCGTTACGGACGGTCTTGGCGTTACCGAAGGCTTCAAGAACGGGATTGGTTTGTACGACTTGATCTTCTAGGGAGCCCTTGTTCTTTTGGCTTTCATCCTTCTTGCCAGAAGCACCAACGGTGGCGAAGTAAGCAATTACCTTTTTGGTGTTTTCAGTCTTACCAGCACCAGACTCACCGGTAATCAACATAGATTGATTGACGTGGTTGGTCAACATGTCGACGTAGGCACCATCAGAAATGGCGAAAATATGGGGTGGCACTTCATTACGGCGCTTACCACGGTACATCTTAGCGCAACGGTTGGTATATACGGGGTAACGCTTGTAGGGATTGATGGCAATACAGAAAAGACCAGAGTAGGTCTATTTTTTGTTTTGCACACAAAATGCCATTGTAGAGATTAGAGAAGGGAAAACATTTTATAAATTAGTTTTTATTATTCAGGCTGTGCAGTAGAGTAAAACCTGGCAGCTCGAAAATGCTCCTATAGCTTCCAATAAGTATTTTTATCAGAGAAATAGGAAGATTTTCCTGCTGATTTTACTCAATGGGTTTTTATTAAAAAGGAAATTTGATTTTGGGGGGTTTTTGTAAAATTTACTATGGGAAAAAACAACAAAAAGATCATGTTTTGTGTGATTTTGCTTCTTCTTTTTGAAGAGTTTATTTTGAATTTTGTATGATAATGAAAATCTCAGCTCAGTTAAGTCATAGTTTTACTGTTTGATGCTGGTTTTCTTCCAATTGTGTTCTTCGTTTTTGTTCCAATTTTAACTCATATTGGCGTCATGTCTTTCTATCCAGTTTATTTGGAGTTCATTTGTGACAATTTATGAGCGCATTGTGGGCATATGTTGCATGTGACAGTGTCGGCCAGTTAAAGTTTTCAAGACTGGTGGCAATAAGAGCAAAGTTTAGCGTTTATTGAGGCTTGCTTTGAGTAAAACTGATGAATAATGACAAATGAAATGATTAGAAAAGCATTTGAAAAGAGCAAAATACCACAAGTGAGAGAGTGATTAAATGAATATTAAGCAAAAGATAGCAGTAGTTTTTTGATTATAATTTAACTGATTATAATTTAATATAATTTAATAATTTAAAATTTATTTTGTTTTGATATTCGATAAAGCTGCTGTTTTTTTTTTAAGAGAAATGATGATGAAAATACTAGGGGGGTGTGACAGTGTTATAGTGGAAGGGAATTTTTTTTTTTATAACAAAACACATAACGTCTAAAGCTGTAACACAAGCTTCATAAGCTTTTGCCGAGCGTACTTACATAGATAAGCTTGTTGTAGTATCTTTGTCTCAAGTTATGAAGTACAGAGGCATCGTTAAGGTATGTCAAGTTGGACATATCCTCAGCCTTTTCGTATTTAGGAGGGTTGACTTGTTGGAGCAGATCTTTCTTGAAATCTTTTGACTTTTATTTATTCGTTTGTTTTTTAATGTGTTTTTTTAAGTAAATTTTAACCCCATTTTGTTGCCAAATCCCAATTTTGAGATTGTTTATGTTTTTATTAAGTTTTTTACATTTTTATAAATACAGTATTAGAAAGAAAGAGAAAGAAAAAAAATAGATTAGTTAGATTTGTTGGTTGACACTTACGTAGATAAGTTTGGAATAGTAACGCTGTCTTAAATTGTGCAACACACAAGGAGTGTTTAAGACAGTCAAGTCAGCCATGTCTTCACTTTTTTCGAATTTCGGTGGATTGGTTTTTTCCACCTTATCAGCTTTAAAATCTTTTACCTAAATAAATTAAACAGTTTTAAAATTATCATTACTTTAACAAAATCAACTTGTGTTTTTTATGTTCTGCATAAATATACGAGTATTTAGTTGGACCACCTTAGGCTCAATTAATTTTAGAGACATTTGGAGAGAAAAAGCCATTTGAAAATGATAATTTTAAAATTATTTAATATCAGAGATTTTAGCTGCTTCGCTTGATTAGTTTAATTTGTATTACCTCACCGCCAGGCAAGCCGACGCTGACAATATCTCCCTTGGTGGCCTTAATTTCACCAATTAGAAAGCCCTCTTTCTCATCTGGAACCCAGCAGTTCTTTTTAGGATCATAGGGTTTCGATTGATCGATACGCCTTTGTTCCAATGAAACAAACAAGTATGGGGTTGGATCGTCATCTTCTTGGCTAGCAACTGGACGCGGCATTTTGAATTAGTTTCGCTTTTAAATAAAAATTAATTAAAAAAACTCGTTTGAGATAGGGCTAGAGTTTTTTTGCAAAAACGCAAAATTTCCTTTTTTTATAGTTTTAGAATTTAAAATTAACAAATTTTTATCTCGTCGTCTAAGCCCAAATGCTTCCCTGTAAATAGAAAAATACAAGATAAAAATGGTTATTAGTTATTTGTCATTGGAGGTATAGAGGTATACATATATTTGAGGTAATTATTTTAGATATTGGTTTTTTTTTGCTTAAATATTTTGCCTAAATAGTGTTGACCTAATTATGTTTGGATTACCCGACGTTTTACCTCTCTCTCTCTATATACATATCTTTCTCTCAATATTTTTAATAGAAGATGATGAAACGTTTTTTCTTTTCGAAATTCCAAATAAGTAATTTTTCTCGTGAGGCTTTCTTTTATGTATTTGGTAATTAGATAGTTTATTTCTTTTATATATTCAAACGGATTTACTCTCAATTACCCAAACACAAAAATAAATATCTGTATGCAATGTTTAACTTATAAAAAGAACATTTTCTACTTTCGAAAATTAAAATAAATTTTGGTTTTTACTTCTAGTTTTAAAAATGCGGCAAGACGTTTTATTTCTACCGTGAGTGACATAAGTGAAAACACACACTAGCGGTAAATGTTTACCGTAGTTTAGTAGAGTATATATTTAGCTTTTAGTAGTACATAGTAGTACTAGTAATATTCGTTGCTGTATTAAAAAAAAGATCTGTATTATTGACCGACCAAACGATCAAAATCTGTATATAGAATTATAAAATAAAGGTGTGGGTTGTTGCTATTAATAGATCGGCAAATGGTTAAAAAAATGAGTGAGTGGCACCAAGAACTTAAAGAAATTTGTAGGCGCACGCGTCTCAAAAATAAAAAAATAGAAATATCATAAAGAAAAACAGCGGAAATGTCTTGCATTCGAAATATTATAGATATTTAACTGTGTCACTCAAACATTACGTAAAATAAACATAAAATTTTTTTTTGTTTGAAAATTTTTTTTTCTTTAAAATTGGGTTTCTATTGAAAATTATTTAAAGATTCTATATTTTTTAACAAATTTAATTTTTTTTTATAAAATTTTTTTGTAAAATTTTTTTAATAAATTTAATAAATTCTTATTTTTTTTAATAATAATTAAAATTATTTTTTTTTAATTATGGCACTAAAATTGTTTTGTAATTTAAAGTTATTTTATTCCAATTTTTTTTAATTATTATTTCAAAAATTGTTTATTTATTTACTAAAAGAGAAAATTCTAAAAATTTTAACTAAATATCACTATTTGTTGCTATAAATTAAAGACACTTTTAAAATTCAAAAATATTAAAATAATTTTATATGCAACTAAAAATTTCGGTTTTGAAATAATATTTTAATTTAATTTCTTAAATCCCAATTATTTTATAAAATTATTAAAAAAAAAAATTCACTCCACCGCACTTACTAGAGTTGTTTTCCTTTTATTATTATTAAAGTTAATTCACAACTGTCTGTTTAATAATCACACAAAAAAGCTTCGTTTGTTTTAAAAGGACAATAGCCTTTGTAATCGCTTCGTTTTTTTTTTTTTTCAATTAAAATTAGAAAAAATCGTTGAAAATCCGTTAGAATTCGTTAACACATCCGCCAAAGGAATTGATCTAAAACGACCGAAGTGCGAGATTGCAATGATTTGATTTTGAAAAGAATTTCTAAAAATTGTCTAAGAGTTTATTTTTAAATATATTTTGTTGTTGTTGTTTTTGTTTTCTATAATTTTTTTTTTTGGTTCGAAATGATTTCGAAACTTTTAGATATAGACACACATCTGTAAGTATAACCATATATCTATATATATCTACATATACATATGTATATACAGAATTTAAAGAGCTCTTAAACTTTATCCGTTCCTTTCTCTCTCTCTCTCTCTCTCTCCCTATCGCTCTTTTGTTATGACCCTCTGCATTTGGTTTTCTTTTAGTGAACTATGTAGTACAAATAGTTCTATATTTAATTTAATTGTGTGTGGAATATTAACGCAAAAAGCTTTTCTTTTTATCCCTTTTCAGCTGACACTGACTGACCCGTCTGTTTTTCACAAAAATAATAAAAAAAAATTAATCTCCAATTTTATTTTGAACGATAATCTTCTGTTTTTTAAACCTTTTGTTAAAATTAATTTTTTTTTTCTTTTTTAAAGATTTTTTAAATTCTAATGGGTATAAATTATGTTTGTGTGTATGGATGCGTGTGCGTGTGTATGTACTCGTGTATTTAAATTTTTATTAAAAATTATATTTTCTCAGAAGATTTGGAACATTTCCAATATTATTGTCATTTTAAAATATTTTGATTTTATAGGACATTTCCTTTCAAAACTGTTTCTTATTGTCATTTCATTTAAAAATTTGCATTTAAAAATTGCTTTAATTAAAAGCAATTGAAATATGAATTTTTTGTAAACTAGAAATATTAACAAAAAAAAAAATAATTTTTGATTAAATTGAATAAAACAATTATCAGTTTGTTTAGAATAAGATGAAAAAATTTGTTTGTTTTTCTTATTAATATTTTATTCATAAGTCTTTTTCTAAATTCTAAACTTTACATTATATAATTAATGGTTGTGAAAAAAAGTCAAATAGAAAGTTGAGTTTATTTTAAGAATTCCAACTGTTTATTGGTGGATTATGCAACAACTTAAGGTTGATTTCAAACACAAGTTTGTATTGAAACAGAAAAACACTGAAAATTTGATTAATTGTTATTTCCTTAATTTTCAATTTAATAAGTAAATTATTTAATTCTTTTCTAATTGCTACTTCTTGTTACACAAGTTTTTTTTGTGCTTAGCCACATTGACGAAATTGTGGTTATGTTCTCTCAATATTTATATTTATTGGAGTTTGAGCTTTATTTTCTCCTAAAAGGTAATCCAAGGTGGGTAATCCAATTTATAAAAGGTTGAGTAATCCATAATAATTGTAGGCTGCCATATTTTTATCATTCAGTTTTTTTTTAGTTAAAAACACTTTTAGTATCAAGTTTTTCTTTACAAATATTCAATAATTTTTTTCAATTGTTTGTAGTTCAGTTATTTTGCTTTTATTTTTGTTCTTCTTTAATTTTCAACGCGTTTAGTTGTTTGTCAATTTTTTTTGTAATGATTTTTAATTTTGAAGGTTATTTTAAGGACCTCCTTTTCATACAGGACGTAAACATATAATTAGATATTTGCACAAACACTTAAACACCACAAAAAAAAAAAAATTATAATATTTTTGCTTTTTTTATAATATTTTAACAAAAAAAAATTGTTTCACTTCTTGTTCATTCAATAATTTTTTGTTTCTTTTTTTTGTTCTTGCAATAGTGCAGAGAAAAAACCAATATCCAAGAATAAGGAGCAAATAGACAAAAAAAAAAAATGTATCAACATCAGGTGTTGCACTTACGCGTTCGAAAGCCGTTCTGACCCACACAGCCGGTAATGTTCCTTTTTATATGAGGCAATTTGATACCGTTTGTTTGCCACGATCTCTGCATAAGCAATAGAACGGTCGTTGGCAGACCCTCTTTGCCTCCTCGCAATGTGTTATATTCCCCTAAGGGGGAGGCAAGATTTGTTTCGCTCCCTTTTTCGGTTCACACATGTACATATATCTCGTTAAAACAGTGGTCGGATGCTTCAACGCTTTAGATGATCTTCCAACTATGTACACGCATACACTCAAACAGTGCCCATAATACACATTAACTCTCACCACACACAAACTCTTACTCTTGAAGACAGACATATTAGACGATAGATAGTGTGTAAATGTATTTGTTTGATTGCCTAGTATATGCTCGAATTTTATTATGAGTCAGTTAATAGTAGGTGAGAAGGTGTTTAGGTGTGTGAGTGTTTGTTGGCTATTAGCTTTGACTATGATGCAATCGATTGCTTTTAGTATAAAGTTAGCATAGAGTAAAGAAACAGGACATTTGAGCGTAACATTTGCACGAGAGTATTCACAGTTGGACGGAATGATCGAAAAAGCTTTTCACATTCTGCATTATGTTTCTTTTCTCCTCTCACGCATTATCAAACTTTGAGCAATGTGCTCCCAAAATTATAAAGAGTACTTGTAAACAGGGTTGTCAGATTTATTGTCACTCAATTCGCCAAAATCGATGTAAAAAATCGCCAAAATCGCGAAACCTGTTTTTTGTACAAAATTGTCTCTAATATATACAATATTTTTTAATTTTAAAAATATTTTTAACAAAACACAAAAAAAAATTTAATAGAAATAGCTAAAATTCGCCAAAAATAGAGAAAAAGTCGACAAAATATATAAATATTTTACTTTTTCTTTAAAATGATTATTGAACACGAGAAAGGTAAAATTTTTACTTTAAATAATAAAAAATGGTAGTTATTATAATGAACATACCCATCCTTAAGGTATTTGTCACCGTGTTTTTATTTAGAATATGTTTTATAGGAATTAAATTTATTCAATATTACTAATCATCAAAAGATGTGTGCCATTTAACTCATTTCAATTCATAAAATTTTTAGCATGTATTTCGCAGTCGAGTTTAATAAATAAATAAATAAATAAATTTTTCTATAAAATTAATCACGAATGTGTAAAAAATATTCTTTCAACCAAGGCATCAAGTGCAAAACCATAGCTGAATATAATTAGATAGAGTATCATACATTTTACAATATTTCTAAAACAAAAAACAAGGCGTTTTGAAAAATGTTGTTTGAGTTGATAACGCAAAAAAACACAACTCAAAATCTATTATAATATTATAATTCGCAAAGATTTTTTTTATCTATATACTTCATATCCGAAAAAAGATGCACAAAAGCTGAACACTAAATATGACATTCGCTCCAAGCAACTCATGGTCTAAACTGAGTTATTAGTAAGGTGAACCTCTCATTTAAAGAACTCGAAAGGTATAATAAAAAAAAAATCAAAATAGAAGAAGAAACGATAAAAATGTGTAGAAATGAAGTTAAGATAAAGGAAAACTGTTGAAATTCTTTATATCAATTAAGAAAATAGGAAATTAAAGAATAAACTTTAATTAAGAAATTGCAGAATTAAACAATATTTTTTATTAACTTGTAATCACTGCAATATTTTTCTATTACAAAAATTGTCGTAGGCGTTTTTTGCACAGTACGGAAAAAATTAAGAAACGACTATGCTAGCTGACGTAAAACTACAACGCCTTACACAATAAGGCTGAATATTTTCTATTATTGTTGGTTGATAAGTTGAGAAGTTGGAAAACAAGAATTTATGTTTGTGATAAGAAATTGCAACATTTTAAAATTAAGAGATAAAGTTTCCAGAATAAAATCATCTTTAGATATGAAAAACTTTTTTAAATATAAAATGTTCGTGAACTTTAAATAATTTTATATGTTTCGAAAGTTTCCAGAAGTAAAATCATATTTAAATATTAAAAACAATTTAAATTAAAAACTTCAATTTCTTTGTTATCCCTTTTTATATTCCTTAATTCAGTTTCTAATATTGGCCAAAAGTCAATGAAAAATCGCCAAGAATATCGCCAACTTTTTAAAAACCGCCATAAAGTCGCTATGTCGCCAAATCCAAAATTTGATCGCCAAATAAGACTGAAAATCGCCACGTTTAGCGAGAAATCGCCATATCTGACAACCCTGCTTGTAAACAGTGTGGGTGAAGTCTTCCATTCTTTCTCTCTCTCTCTCACTCTCTTAGCAAACCACATAATATTTCAATGACATAAACAAATTGTTGAAGAAAAACTATGCATACATGAAATTCCTTTCAAGGATACTTTGAAAACGATTTGATAGATTGAAGAGAGAAGAGAAAATATGTGTAATAATTATTGCTCTTTGTTTTCTGTAAATCAAATTTCAGATTATTTTTCATAAAAAGTAATCGTAATCATTCTTTAAATATTAGAATTTGTTGTTACCTAATGCCAGTCTTACAACAATAATGGAAAATGTTGAAAAATATTTTAATATTTTTAAAACAAAATACCAAAGAATGAAAAAAAAACAAAATTCGAAAAAGTGTATTTTACTGTTGCGATGTTGTTGGCTGGCATTGACTGCGTTTGTCTAGTCATTATTGCCATAGTCATTAAATTACCCATACATTGACGGATCAGAGAGTTGGCACCACCACCAACGTGAAAACAGATGATTTAGAAGATCAGAAACATAAAATTTATTTGAGTGGAAAATTGTAGTGGATGAGTGGGTGATTGTGGGTTCATATTAAAAGTATAAATGTACATAAAAGATGAGATATACATAAAGTTTACATATTATATGTATATACATATGTAGTGCATGCATATACACATTTACATATGTATGTATATGCATAGGTAAATAAGTATATAATAATAGATATTCACGCAAATGAAGATAAAGGAAATTTTAACATCAAGGTGTTTACTTTTATTGTTATTGCTGTAATTGTCTTTGTATTGTTTGTTGTTGATTGTTTAACGCACTTTGCTGCTTATTTATCTAAATCATCTTATATTATATCATTTGTTTTGAGGTGCTTTTTGTTGTATTGAAAAAATTTTAACAAAAATTTTGCACCATTTTATAATGCATTTCGCGTTTAGCTGACAGCGCCGTTTTCATTTGTTTTCTAATTTTTGTCTCAATAGCTCTGAGGATTTCCTTCAACGAATTCTAAAGTGTTCTAAAAAAATTATAATAATAATAATAAAGTGGTTGTTGTTGGCTTGCTACTGCTTTGCTTTCAGCTAAAGTTTCAACAGCTGATTTTATGACAGGTTCCTCAAAAGTTTATTCTTTCAAATTTTATTTCTTTTATAAAAAAAATTTTGTTTAAAAATATTGTGAAAATTTTTATTTAAAACACAATGAAATTATATAATTAAAATTTTAATACCAAATAAAATATAAAGAAAAAAAAACAAAAAAATATATTTTTATTCTTTTATGGCAACAAAAAAAGGTAAAGCAAACACCTCTCAAATATGTATATCTTTAGTTTTAAGATAATGAGAAATATCTATAGAACATGATAAAAGTTAAATCTTCTATTCAGTTCGCGTGCAATTTATTCATATAAATCAGCAACTTGCAGAGCATAGTCAACCCATTTCAAGGCATTTTTTAGTACTCGATTATTTAAGAAATGAAATCTAATCGATAAGATATGTAAAATATAAATAAATCAAGATTTATAGCAGTCAAATATAAAGTAATAAATTTATTATTTAGGCTTAAGTTCTTAATTATAACGAGATAAAGAAAAATTAGTTACCAGCAAAGCAGAATGCATTTTCTAGACAGCTACGTCCGTCATCAGTACTCTTCGTATCAATCTACCCGGTAGCTTCAATTGTTATTAATTTTCTATTTAAACAAACTTATCAAAGAAATGGAATATGAGAAATTTTAATTTTACGTAGCTGTCTAGAAAATGCATTCTGCTTTGCTGGTATCTAATTTTTCTTTATCTCTTTATAATTAAGAACTTAAGCCTAGATAATTAATTTATTAATTCAAAAATAGTTCAAATAAAATTCATATAAAGTCAAATATAAAGATTATTTGAGAATCTGAGTTCATGTTGATTCTAGTTTTCAAGATATATCGTTATATTTTGGCATGACTCAATAACATTTTACCTATTTAGTAATTGTTTTAGATTGTTTGTAATAATTTTGAAGATATCGAGAAAGTTGTGGCAAAGAAAAAAATGTTCATAAAAAATTTGTTTGTTTTAAGTTCATAAAACATACACGCTGTATAGCATATACAAATGTAAATAAATATATTCCAAACAAAGCAAGCAATATTTAAATAAAATTAATGCACAACTTTTGGTGTTATTTACAAGTAACAAACAGCACCTTGTTATAAAACAAATTGCGATATGCATATAATAGTAACCCACTTCTTTTCTATAAAGAAGATTCCACATTGCATGCCATTTATTCCGACAAAACCTTCTCGATATCTCTAAAACTAATACATATACAGATTCAAAAATAATGTTTGTATGACTTAAAGGTAACTTGAATTCGGATATTGGGCATTTTTTCAACCTAAAATGCTGAACCGTTATCGAGTAATGGTAATATACATATGTCGTGCAACTTACTTCATTCCCTAAATAATGCCAGGAACAACTTTCAGTTTATCCACCCCAAAACATTACAGATATACTTCTATGAATAGCAAACACACGTCAAAGGCAATAGAAGCCGCTTAAATATTTCTTATTTTTATTTAAATTTTACAGGAGTTTGCTACAAACAAATTTAACCTGCCTTTCTTAAAAAATAAAAAAAGTATCGTGATAAAAACTAAAGAATACGCAGAGATATTTACTTTGTAAAATAAAATTTATAAGAAATATCTATTTAACAAATATTTATTTAATAAATATTTATTTAAAAATAACTTGTAAAATAAAGTATATTAAATATTTAGTAGTATTTTTTTGCTATAAGCTATAAGTGATCGATACGCTGTAATAACGAGTAATAACTGAGCCGTGTATTTTGAAAATGGCATTAATCACTTTATATTTAAGGGTTCGTCACTCCCAAAATAAACATCTTTGTTATAACGTTGTTTAGTATTACTTTTCTTGAACAAAATCTCAGTGAAGCGTAACATCTGATTTCATTTTATTTTAAATGAAGAAATACCGTTAAATTGTAATCAATTATCTCATATTTTTGAAAAAGTGCCACTTTCAAAATAAACGGCTCAACTAAAGGTCAGTTTATTACTCACGTTAGCTAAAGGTACTTTAAAGGTAAGTTATAACAACGAGCCGAAATGATACAATTTTTAAACTAGCCTTTAATCAGTTTTGTAAAATAGTAGTTTTAAAAACGGATCGGCCTTTTGAAAAAAAGAGAGAACATTAAAAAGTAGTTTATATTAACAAGTAACTTTTGTTTGAAAGCACCTTATACTAAACGATACCTTTTCATATGACTTATTAAAAAGTACCTTTTATTAAAAAGTACCTTTTATTAAAAAGTACCTTTTATTAAAAAGTACCTTTTATTAAAAAGTACCTTTTATTAAAAAGTACCTTTTATTAAAAAGTACCTTTTATTAAAAAGTACCTTTTATTAAAAA